>JAEANM010022092.1:0-11685 GCA_017656035.1 Myanophis thanlyinensis
ATGTATGTTTATATATATGTAATATATATGTAAAAAAGTAAAAAAATACTTTGATACAGAGAATTTTAAAGATTAATATTCAACTGAAGGCAGATTTTTTTTTCTTTTCTGACTAATGGATAAAGAGTTAGAAAAAAGCTGTGGAAGATTATTTCGATATATAAAATTTGTACATATATAAAACAGATATTTAAAGATAGCTATCATATCATATCTTGTAGTTCTCTTAACTTCCCCCTTCAAGCTTCAATATTAGTTTCCCTCTAAAGATTGTTGTAGTGGAAGCAAAATGAAGGGATGTCATCCTGAGCTCCATCTAAAGTAGGATCCAATCAATAGTAAAAAGATATAAAATCTGTTTTTAAAAATCTAGTTCTGAATTTTTGGTAAAGAAACCAAAAATATAATTGGCTCTAATATGTTAAAAAAAAAAAAAGACCCTAACAATAATGCTAGGAAATATATATTAAATAAGTATTCAACATTGAAACAATGGGTTCTTTTTCAGCATTTCTGATAACTGTCTCTCTTCTTTAACCTAGTTAAGGAACATTGTCCCTATTAGATATTACTGTAAAACTTAAACGGAAACCAAACAACATTCACCAGAGAAAGTCCTTCACGTTCTAGATAATTAAGCATAACACATCTGAATTTTCAAACAAACTGTTGTCATGGCAACAGAAAGCATTTATTGTTAGAAGAAAGTCAAGAATGTGGGATAAGGAATATAGCCCCCCTCCTGTATATTTGAAGAAATGCTATTGTTTGGTTTGTTTTAAAAGGTCTTGTTTGTATAATTCTTCAACCAATTGCCTCAGTTAAAGCTATTCCAAAAAAGAGTGTCCAGGAGCTATAATGCTTCTCATTCTTTCCTTTCAATAATTTAAAAATAATTTCTAACAGCTTTTTGCCCTAATAACACTGCTGGTATGTGCCTGTAAAGCAAGCGTGAATATTGTCTTCTTTCTCTTAGCTGACATGCCTCCCACAGACAGGTCATTCAAATAACACCAACACTGAAACAGCAAGGAGACAGAAATGGCTCATTAAGAATATACAGTTCTTAGATTGTAAGAACCAAAAAACTAGACCACAATACACAATGAATAAAGAAAACTAATGACAGTAAGCACAGCTGGCCATATATAGTCAGAGGTTTGGGGACAGAGAAATAAAGGGGCCAAGTTCTCTGAATTTCTCCAAGGGAAGAACATTTTAAGAAACCACAAACACTGATGGAAAACATTCCTTCCTGATGGCTTTCCTTGAGAAGCCTGGAAGTGAACATTAAAAAACATTAACATTAAAAAAGCTAACATTCAGACAATGCCCTGGATCACCTCATAACAAAGTGGATGAAACCTGCTTCACTCAGAGGAACCTTGCAGGACACAGTAGTATGTTGAAATATCATGATGAACATTAATTATTATGGCAATTATCACAACATACACTCTACAATGACAGTGGTTGCATCCAAGAGGGTAGGAAGCGTGGCTTGGAAAAGGGATTCCTGAGTTATTCCTGATGGACCTTGGTTGTCTTAAACCCTCTTCCAGCAGAGTGGCCATGTCTTAATCCTCCTCCGTCTAATGGGAAGAGGTGTAATTTTTCCAGAGATAGTTGTACTAGTTTCCTCCTTTTTGCTTATGTACACCTTTACTGTAACAGCTGTTGTTGGGAATCACAGCATTCAAGAGACAAGTGCTCTATGAATGCATATTAAATGAAGTGAGTTAGAGCAATTTTGGACAGACAAAAGAACCAGCATTTGTCTCGTTATTATTCATTTGTTAGAATTCACCAACTTCCTTTTTCTGATAGTTTGTTGTGAAGTGAAAAGCATCTGTATCAAAAACTCATGCAGAACAAAAAAAGTAAAAACTACAAATATATTTTATAAAATGATATCCTCCAGATTAAAAATGAGAGCTCAAAAACACCTCATTGTGGGTTTTTTTAGGGCCAAGTAGTCTCAAACAGGAGAATTTTCTATTCTTATCTTTGATAGTGTTTTCTAAAATTATAACTGTTTAGCTTTGCCTTGTTTATCACATGCCAAATCTTAATTTCTTAAATAATGAATTCATTTGCTTCCATTTACAGGAGCTTCCCCAAGCCGATGCCCACTGATAGGTTTATAATTGCTGATATAATCATCAGAGGACTGGGAATGTGGAAGGGGAAGTATTGAAAAAAAGCCTTTTCCTATGGCCTTGGGTATAGCTTCAGGTATAAAAGGAGGAATACCTGAAAACAATATTGCAACCTGTTGGGATGGATATAACAAGACTTGCCGGGCACATATTCATGGTGGCAGGGAGATTTCTGGATTGAGTTCATCTGGTCCGGCATTGCTCTTGATGGTTTTCCCCCCACTGCTGATTTCCAGCAGCTGGTTTTTAAACTATGCTGCCCATGGAACAGCCATCAAGACTGGTATTCATTGATAGACTAATGCTCTTATCAATGGTGTTAGATTTGTTTGGAATCTCAGTTCTTCAACAAGATCCATCTAATAATTTTCACTTCCTAACTCTTCACACAGAGAGTCAATTTGGATAATGCATCAAAATTAGAAACCAGGAGACTGAGAGTTCTAGTCCTTAGGCATAAAGCCTGATGGGTCACCTTGGGCCAGTCACACTTTCTCAGCCCTAAGAAGCAGGGAATGGCAAACTACTTATAAAATCTTGCCAAGAAAGCTGCGGCGACTTGCCAGGAGTCAACATTGACTGAAAGAGATTCCCCCACCTCAAAAATCCCTCGTCATACAATTTAGGAATTCTTGGTTGCTGAAGGCAATATTTTGAACGTTGGAAGAATGGCTTCAGGATTTCTTTATGAGATTTGACTGACTTTCTGTGGATGTACCACATTTGTTTTTCTGCGGCAATCAGCTACCCCTCCTATTAAACTAGTCAAGGCTGCTTATGAAATATAGAAATTGCACAAAAATGTATGATAAGCTTATAATAAAATAAAAGCATAAATAAGCTGTTAAAATGTCTGCACCAGCAGAATTATTTTTCACATGCTCATGCACACACAGGATCTGAATAAGAAATCAAGATAAGGAAAATACATTCAATAGGATTCTTCTAAAGTGCATATTCCATGATATGGATTTTAAGGAAACCTCATTAAACATACTGAAAGAAACAGATGCGCGACCAACTGTTTTAAGCAATGGGTGTTATGCCAAAACTATTCAGAAATATCCTACATTTGTTTCTCAACCTCAGAACTTCAAGATGCATGGACTTCATACATACTGAATTGAATGCTGATTGGACAATTCTGGGAATAGAAGTCCACATATTTTAAAGTTGCTAATATTGAAAAACACTGTCCCCTAAACAGTTGTCAAGACTACTCCAACCTGTTTTGGGTAGGGACTGTATCTATTAACTAATTAAATAAATTGCTAGAATTTACATAGAAATGAAATACATCTTAGAAAGGAAGACTATGATCAGGTGATTTACATATTTTTTTGCCTGCTGCTCAGGTACCAACTGGAGATTTAATTTAATAGCAAAATTTCTATACCGCCCCTCTCCCGAAGGACTCAGGGCAGTGTACAGCCTTCTAAAAACAAAATCGACAAAAGTTAAAATACAATTAAAACAGATTAAATAGATTGGCCGAAATAAAAAATTAAGATAATCAAAGTTAAAAATTTAGAATTTAAAAAATTCAAGCAATTTTAAAATCTAAAACCCCTTAGGTATTAGGCCAGACTGGCTTGCTGGAATAGATGGGTTTTAAGTGCACGCCGGAAGGCCTGGAGGTCCACAATGGTCCAAATCTCTGGGGGCAATTCGTTCCACAGGGAGGGCACAGCCACAGAGAAGGCTCATACCCTCGGGGCTGTCAGACGACACTGTCCTGACAGTGGAACCCCGAGGAGGCTTGCCCTGTGGGAATGCACCGGTCGGCTGGAGGCTGAAGGTGGCAACAGGCGGTCCTGTAAGTACCCGGGTCCCAAGCCATGGAACGCTTTAAAGGTAAGCACCAACACCTTGAATTGCACCCGAAAGGCCACAGGAAGCCAATGCAGCTCGCGCAGGAGAGGTGTAATATGGGAGCTCCAAGGAGTTCATCCCCTCCAACTCAGCATTTTTTATTTTTTTCTCCAGATTTGAGTTGGGCACATTTTTAAAATAGATAAAAGGTAATATTTCCTTCAAGTGCAGCTCAATTCCTGGGGCCATTCACGCACGATATGTTCTTGTAGTTTCCCTGGCAGCAATATCTATATGGCTTATCATGTCTTCTTTTGGAATATTTTTTCTTCTTCTTTCAAACCTATCCTAAACACACAGAAACACTGGAAGCAGAGGTGAAATTCAGCAGGTTCTAGCAGGTTCACTAGAACTGGTAGTAAATTCTCCAAGCAGTTTTGAGAACTGGCTGTTAGAAGAAATCTCCTTTTGCTTTTTTCCACTTTACAGGGTTAATCTCTGTAAGGAAAGCAGGAGAAAAACATTCTGGTGGTGTTTCTAGCCTAATCTTTATTGTCCTGCTTACAGAAACTGCCCACCCAGTCACATGACTCCTCAGCCATGTCCACCAAGCCACACCCACAGAACCGGTAGTAAAAAAAATTGAATTCCACCACTGACTGGAAGACTAAATTCTAACCAGGCCTGACTCTCCAGCTTAGGCAAAGCTCAGCCAGATGCTGTTATCTGCAGAACTCCCTTAAAACAGAGAATTGCTTTCTGTAGTAAATGACAGATGACCATCTTTACTTGGGTTTTTAATCAAAGAAAGAGAATATCATGTAAACATTGGGTTTATTTTTTAAAAAAAAACCCATATAAATAGTATGAACACTGGGGCAGTATTTTTAGGATTGCTTTTCAATTTTTCTTCATGTAATACATTATCACTGGAATTTTCTTCAAATTTTTGTTCCTGTTCATAGAAATGTGTAAATATAAGGTTGTTGTCATCTTCTTTGCAGAACTACAATTGTGTACACATCAAAAGCAAGTCCATAGGCAGGAAATGAATATATATATATATGGATTTTAAGAGGAATTGATTGTCATGGACCCAGCTTTAATTTAATCCAATTATTTTTTCAAACTAGGAACCTTTAAGATGTGTGGACTTCAACTCCCAGCATGCTGGCTGGAAAAATTTAAGAGTTGAAGTCCACACATCTTAAAGTTGCCAAGTTTGAAACACAGTGGTTTAATCTACACATATAAGGAGTCCTTTCTCTAGTCATAATAATATTTGATTAATTGCTAAGACATCCAGAAATAGCATAGCATATAAAACATTATTATAGTTCTGTGCTTTTTCTTTTTTATTTGTGTCATTTAAGATATAGAAGTTGACAGAGACGCATATTTCCTAAGCTTCGTATTTGCCATTAAAGCATGTAAAATTTAGACTTTCATTTCCAGGCATGTTTTATTTGTTTAATTTCATTTTCTAAATCAATTTCTATTTCTGCTATCCCTGGGGTTCCAGTATAGAAATCAAGAAGTATAATCTTTTGGATATCATTAACATGTTTTTCTATTTGCATAGCTTAATAACTAATTGATTGAAAAGATTTAGTCATCATTTCATAACAATAGCTACAGCACTAGCTTTAAGATGCGTGGACTTCAATTCCCAGCATTCTGGCTGGAAATTTTTGAGAGTAGAAGTCCATATATCTGCACTTAGGCAGGTATAGACTAGGTGGTCCCTGGCTCAACAGTAGTAACTGTGAAAGGGACCTAGATGTCCTGGTTAACTACCAATTAAGTATGAGTCAGCAGTGTTCTGTGGCTGCCAAAAACAACAAGAACAACAACAGTGCAGTCCTACGCTGCATCAAAGAAAGATAGCATCAAGGCAATGAGAAGTGATACTACCACTTTACACCATGCTGCTGAGACCACACCTGAAACTGCATCCAGTTCTAGTCACCACAAAACAAAACAAAAATGTTAAAATAGTGCAGAGAAGAGCAACAAAGATGATAAATGGTCTGGAGGCTAAATCATATGATGAACAGTTGAAGGACTGAGGTTTGTCCAGTCTAGTGAAGAAAAGGATGGGGGCGGGGGGAATGACATTTGTCTTCCACAAATTGAGGGATTGTTACAAAGAAGAAGGGATCGATTTATTCTCTAGGGCCCCAGAGGGCAGGACAAGAAGTAATGGATGGAAGCTTATTAAAGACAGATACAACCTAGAAGGAGAAATCTTCTGACAGGGAGAGCATTAATCAACGTATTAGGTTACCCCCTGGGGTTATGGGTGCTCCATTACTGGAGGTTTTCAAAATTAGACCGGATAACCATTTAACTGGGTTAGCATAAAGACTCCTGGAATTGGACTAGAACACCTCTGAGATCCCTTCCAGCCTTATCATTCTAAACATTTTAAAGTTGCTAAGATTAAGAAACATCATTATAGCCTATATAGCATTTCCTTCCAACTCTGTAGTGGGATCGCCTGAGAGAGAACATGAGTGGCCCAGCATTAGTCTATGAGTTATCTTATCTGGCTGTGACCTCAAATCTGGATTTCCCCAGTGCCGTTCCTCACTACACACACTGGTTTCTTTAGAGTTTGTAATTTTCATTTATATTGTAAACATTGAGTGGATCTTGAATATCCCTCTGACACTAAAGAAACTCCCATTGAATCATTTCATCTTTCATGAGTACACCATGTGAGAGAATGCTCACGACTGAAAAAAGACCAGTTCTGTTCTTTAGTATTAGCCAAACAAGAAATCCTGCCTCTTTTTTCCTGGGTTATATTTCCTATATATTCTGTGAGACTTCTGTGAGGAGCATCATTATTTATATTCAACAATTACATTTATGTTGTAAAACAACAACAACCCTGATACCTTTTAGAACACCATGGTACAATCACCATAAACTGGTTTATGTAAGAAAAATGTAAGTAAATGAGTGAGACAGTCATGCTGCTTTTGTTTTAGATACCATTTTAATTGGTATCTTCATATCTAGGATTTCTTTTTTTAGCTGCATTCTCAAGCAAGAGATGAAAATGAAAAAAAACAACACCAATTCGCTTTATAAATTAGCACATAGACAAAGCTAGATGACTGCCTGCCTTTTTATTGTGTTGATATTGGCTGATAACACTTTAGAAAAATAAATCCTGTAATTGTGTGCAATTAACACTCAGTAAATATCTCATATACACTGAAGCCATGGCTTGGAGAGCATTGCTTCAACTCTGTCATCGTACCTGCTAGACTTCCTTGTTCTGGCCTATTGCATTGTATTAAAAAAAGGAGTGTTCGTTTCAGCTTTGTACCTCTATGCAAGATCAAAAGCATTTATACAAACACCAAAGATACTCCAAGACATTACAGCTGGTCTAGAATATAGCAGCACAAATAGTTACAGCACGGGCACCCTTCAGTACATTAATCTCATGCTACTATGCAAGCTGCATTGATTACCAATGAGATTCAAGGTGCTAGAGTCTACCTGTACATGGCATTGGGGCTAAATATTTGTGGGAATACCCACCTCCAACAGTTTCTATGGGGATGTTCTACTAAGCTGTGTCATATTTTGGGGATTGAGAGGTGTTGTCACAACACCAGCCTTGTGAAACAGATCTTCATACCCCAAGATCTAGTGATCCAAGCCCTTCTGGCCTCTAAGAAACCCTTGAAGACTTAACGCTTCCCCCAAGCATTGGGTCAGGATGTTGGCTGCATCCATCTGAGTTGTATATTATAGGGGTTACTTTCCCTCAAGATGGTTGATTTTTATCAATATATTTTCGTATTGTGATGATTTACTTCAAGAGTCACACAGAGTCAACTGTTAAGTCATAGCAGTCTTTGAAAATAGAACAAAATAGAAACTATTTCCTGTGTACACATTTTGCACTTTTCTGGCTAAGCAACAACGGAGAAAGGGGAAAATCTGAACATACTAAGTGGAATTCTAAAGATCCTGCTCTATCCAGGATTATAGTCAGACAGGATTATAGTCCTGAAAAGTCAAGAACTTATTTTAGAATGGTGTATAATATTCAAAATAAATAAGTGTCCCTAAATTCTGAAGAATACTTGCATTAAAACATTACCTGGGAGCCAGTTTGGTCTAGTGCCATGATGGTGAACCTATGGCACGGGTGGCACTCAGAGCCATCTTGCTGGGCACATAAGCTGTTGGCCAACTTACCTCCAGCTAAACATGCACATGCGATTGCACATGCACGCATGCATGATTGCAGAAACCCAGCTGATCTTTTTGAACGTCCGCTGTGCATGTGCACAATTACAGCAGGAAATCCAGCTGGTCTTTGGAGCTCTCTTGCGCATGCACACATGATTGCTCATGTGTGCATGAGTGCTGTACACAACACGTGTACATTGCACATACAAAAGCTGCATGCATGCACAGATGGTGTGGTTGCACATGCAGTGCATGTGGAGGAGCCGCATGCAAGTGCAGATGGCACACGTAAAGTGCATACTTTTCAGCACTTGGTAAGTAAAAGTTTCGCCACTGGTCTAGTGATTAAGGCACCAGGCCAGAAAGCAAGAGACTGTGAGTTCAAGTCTTTCTTTATCCATGAAAGTCAGCTGGATGACTTTCTTTCTCTGCCCAACCAACCTCACAGGGTTGTTGTTAAGAGGAAAATAGGAGGAGGAAGGTGTGGTGAATATGCTCACTGCTTTGAGTTATTTGTAAAGGAAATAAATGAATAATAAATAAAAAATATATGTAAATAATAATAAAGCAAGGCAAAGGGGCCAAGTGCATTGTAAATACCATCTGCATGCAAATAAGAACTGATGGAATCATAAAACAGAGAACCTAATAGAAAATACAGAAATTGAAGTGCTCTGGGACTTTAGAATTCAAACAGAAAGGCACCTGCCACATAACGCCCCAGAGTTAACAACTGTTGATAAGAAAGACAAAAAAAGTCTGGATAGTGAACATGGTAGTTCCTGGACACAGCAGAACAGAAGAAAAAGAAGCACACAATACAAACACCTGCAAACAGAAATAGAACACTTGTGGCAAAAGAAAGCAAAGGTAGTTCCAATAGTGTTAGACATCTTGGGTGCAATCCTGAACATCAGGAACACTACCTGAACAGAATCAGCACTGAGAAAATCACCATTAGTCAATTGCAAAAGGCATCTTTATTCAGAACAGATTACAGTCTAAAATGATAACTTTAATACCACATCTACCTATCCCAGGTCCTTGGGAAGGACCTAATAGGTAGTCAAAATATATTTAAAAAGCCAAAATCTAGTCTAAACATTTGGCTGAATGCTGCAAGATTCAATCTGGATCAGTCGTCAGGACCAGAGGTTTTGTCTTCTGACCTTTCTTATGAACCATAATAATCTCAAAAATATCTGGAGCATCCGTTGAACACCATCAGCATTGAAAAAATCAGTCAATTGCAAAAGGCAGCTTTACTTGGAATAGCCTATAACCCATGACAATATCTTTAACGTCATCCAAGATCCACATATGCCTATCCCAGGTCCTTGAGAAGGACTTGATAGGGGGATAAAAATGCCAAATCCAGCATCTGGTTGTTTGTGCAACCAACCATAATAATTTCAGAGTCTTTCCGAGAACTGTTCTGAGCGAGACCGGGGGTGGGGGGGATATCTTCAGAGCTAAGATTATGCCCTTGTAGAAAATGATCTCCTGAGTCCATAGCTCATGCCAATTATATTCAACTTTCTATAACAATCTGTCTGGCAAAATACCCAAACAATTCTGATTTATTTTATGTACAGTTAGCTTTATCACACTGTATGATTTTGTTTCTTTGACTGTAGCTACATTTTGTTATTCTGGATGTTAAGCTAGACATGCCCTGAATTCCTTGATGACCTAGTTATGACTTTATTCTATTTAAAATAGAAACTGTTAAATTATTTTAATTAACTCATAGAATTCCGGTCAGTCACCATAATAAAATAGATTTGATTTGACATTGCTATTGTAAGTCTCTCCCACCCCCCCATGTTTATCAACAAATGTCTACAACCACTTAAGACTGTTTCCTGCATTGCACTGACACACTTCCACATTTACAACTGAATGTGCAATTATTTGGAAAGTTGTAGTCAATTCATGGCTTCTACAGATAATCTTTGAATGATATACGCTTGAAAGCCTACATGCAATGTAATTAACTGCCTTTGATTTCAAAATGAAAAGGGGCTAGGAGAAAAAACATGAAGAGAATCTTGAAGATTTTTTTTAATGTTATTTATTTTGTATGTGTTTTTAAAAAATAATTTTGGTGATTGGCTGATATTATGAGCCATGGTGGTGCAGTGGTTAGAGTGCAGTATTGCAAGCTAATTCTGCTGACTGCTAGGAATTCGATTCTGACCTGCTCAAGGTTGACTCAGTCTTCTGTCCTTCTGAGGTTGATAAAATGAGGTCCCAGACTGTTACTGACGCTATAACCCATTTAGAGAGGGCTGTAAAGCACTGTGAAGCGATATATAAGTCTAAATGTTATTACTATTGCTATTAAGTGACTATGCAAGGCTGACTGTGGGGGTCATGATTCTTTATTTTGCATAAAAGCAAACAAGAGGCTGTTCCAAAGTATTTCAACCAAAGTGTAAGTATATTCTGCTCCATGTAACACTGGAAGGCTTGGAATGAAGGGAGGGGATAAGAGAAGCTGTCTGGAAATGGAAAGAGATTTGTTTCTGTTCTCATTTCCCTCTTCCCTTAAACCCTCCACCTGAAGATGCCATTCCCTCCCTCCCTCCTTCCCCCTCCCTCCCTCCCCTCTTCTCTCTCTCTCTGTGGTTTTATTTCTCCAAATGCCCAAGGGAGTCATCCTGCTCTCAGATCACAGAAAAATGAAGGGTACTATACCAGGAACACAGGAGCAGCAAAAATAGCAAGCTGCCCCCCTCACCCAAAAAAATTCTCTTCTCTTTGAAAAGAAAAGCATTGGGTTTATATAACCTCCAATAAATGGCATGCTGGTGTTGTGAGGCACAAAGGCTGATATTTATTGCAAGAAAACATATCATCAGTGTCACCATTTCCCTCCATTCGGGAGTGATTCTTTCCGGTTCTTCCTCCAAGAACTACAATTCATTCAAGCCAGTTGGCTAAGTGTTACACAAGTTTTTAATTTATCAAGAGAAACAAAAGTCAGAGCGATACCTGAAGTTTTTTTTTTTAAGGCCCAAGGAGAAAAATCAGTCTATCAGTAAGGAGGGACAAAGGACTCTAATTTAAGACAGCATATGAAATAGAAAAGTGAATTTGGAAGTGAAAAAAAATCTGTCTATAGACAATTCAACTAAATTCATTAATTTCTCCGTATCTGGTCAATTCCCCTCAGGTTGTATCAACCATTTTCATCACCCAGATGGCTAAAATGGGCACTGGCTGCCCATATAAATAACTTGTTAAGACGGATGGGTGGTTTTAATGTACCTGTAGAATTTGGAATGAACACCCTTTGAATGGCGTGGGAGTAGGAATGGATTTCCAGAAGTGGAGAAAAAAGGCAGACTACAGGAGCACTACTCAGGTGACCCCGAGAACACAGATAAACCTCCAAATGCTTCAATGAACCTCTGAAAGGATGCAAATGACCAGCTGTCTGCAAGGAATATAAATCCTTCCATTCCCCACTATTCTGTCAGAGCTGAAGAAG
>JAEANM010022093.1:0-11685 GCA_017656035.1 Myanophis thanlyinensis
ATGAAAAATGGAACAATTCATATGATTGTGTGTATTTGGAGTTAAAAGATTCTTAAAAGTGGGCATATGGACACTTGGGCATATTAGAAAAAGGAGAGTTGAATTCAGATTCCCAATAGTAGTCATCTTGAGATAATGGATCATTATTATGTAAACAGGGACTGGCAGAGAGGACTGATCACCCACTCTTTTCAGTAAAAGGTGGGAGGACGTCTCTCAAGAGTGTGTGAAGTGTGTTACTGCGTGTTACTTACATGTGACTGTGAGTGTCCAGCACCCTGGGCCAGTAGGAAGTGAATGGCATTCGCAGTTCCCATTGGAGACCATGATTATCCAGCTCCCTGGGTTGGACGTGTACATCTGGAAAAGGAACCTTATTGTCTTCCTGAGACAGAGAACCCCTTACCTCTTTCTCACATCCCTTTTCCTTGATTGTCTTGTATGGTACCCTGGGAGGATCATGGGAGGTGGTGAAAGTGTGCCCCTTACCCCATTAGGGTGTATGTTAAAACATTTTAGTGATGCTTATGTAACTCAGGACTATGGTATTAAGTGGAGTAGAAGAAAGTTAAAGACTTTTTGTGAAATAGACTGGCTAAGTTTTAAAGTAGGATGGCCAGATGGAGGGACATTCGATCATTCCATAACCTTGAAGGTGCATCAGCGAGTGTTCCACCCCACATTAGGAAACCCACACCAGGCGCTCTATAATTCCCAGATATGGCCTACCGTCAAGAATATCTTCAGATAATGGACCAGAATTTATTCACAAAGCCACTCAGAAGATTGCTACAATGGTAAGAATCACATGGAAGCTTTATTGCTCTCTCCATGCTCCCTCTGGTGGCCGCACTGAACATTACAATCGCACCATCAAAGATAAAATATCCAAAATTTGTCAGGAAACCATCTTAAATGGCCAGACACCCTTAATATGGCCCTGGTTGCTGTTAGATGTGTTCCACAAAAGGGTTTAAATGTGTCTCCGTTTGAGTTACTCTATGGACAAGTACCCAATCTGCTTAGACCTCATATTAAAAATACTAACCAGGTAGCTGATACAGTTAAACTGAAATAACTGCAAGCCCTTAATACTGTAGTCCGCCAATTGCAAAATTATGTTTTGCCTCAGAGACCACATGTACTTGTCACCCCAACACATAATATCCGACCAGGACAGGAAGTGTGGGTGAAAGGTTGGAAGAGGGACATATTGGGCCCAAAGTGGAAAGGGCCTTATACTGTTGTTATGTGTTCTCCCCTTGCTATTAAGGTTGCTGAAATAAAAGTATGGCTTCATTGGTCCCAAGTTAAGTTGGCTGCCCCGACAGGAAGGATGAAGAATGGCCCCAGAGTGGGTGATACAATATTATCAACCTGCTACTTGGGCTCAGGACGGCAGTTATTGGTATCGTACTCCCATTTATATGCTTAATCGAATTATACACTTGCAAGCTGTAGTAGAAATTATTGTCAATGAAACAGCCTCAGCTCTGAGAACAGTGGCCAAGCAGCAGAGAAAATTCAGAGATGCCATATACCAAAACTGCCTGGATTATCTCTTAGCTGCTGAAGGAGGGGTATGTGCAAAGTTCAATTTTAGTAATTGCTGTCTACAATTTGATGATATTGGGGAAATCATTGAACGAAGTGCTACCTGTATAGAAACTGTTGCCCATGTCCCTGTACATCAATGGAAAGGTTTTGATTTTGGCCAACTTTTTGGGACATGGTTTCCAAAACTCCCTGGACTTCAGGCCATTGTTGCACTTATTGGAATGATAGCAGCCGGTTGTGTTATTCTGCCATGTATTCTACCAATCTTTGTTCGTACTATTTCAAGTAGCCTTTCGATGTTAGTGGATAAGAAAGCCACTGCCCAAGCCATGGCCTTACATGAATATGAATCACTTCATAAGGTGGAAGAACAAGGCCTGATTTATACTGAAAACGAACCAGTATTTCAGTCTGACCCAATATATAAAACTACACAGTAATCCAGGAATTTCCTCAGCATCCCAGAATTCCTGTGCAGTTTCAAAGGGGGAAATGAGGCAGATGGGGAAAGTACCCTAACCATATATCCATACATATATTAGTAGTTAATAGGTGAGACACCTATATCAGTATAAAATGCACATTCTTATTAATCAAGCAAAAGGGAAGTTCAAATATGTAGCAAGCTTGAATGAATTTTGTGTGAGCTTAGCCGCCTACACCCTATTTGAAGGAACTTATCCTAAAGGATAGGTCACTGAAAGTAACAGATGGTGTGAGATAGTGTAAGATATTAATAAACTTCCTCTTTTTATGCTATGCTCTATGCTCTGCTACAGACTTACCAGAAGGGGGCTGAGGTTATATAAACCCAACCTGAGTGTCACCAGGTTGCTCAGAATTTGTCATGTTAATGCTCTGAGCCACACGTGCACAATAAACCTTGTTACTCCATCTTCTTTGTGGTCTTCTTTTCCTGAACAACAACAATTCTGCAACACTTCAGCATTTTTGGTAAAGGAAGATACAAAAGTGATTAAATTGCATAGTAAGCAATGACTCTTTTGAAGGGTGTTCTTTTTTTCTTCAAAATATTCAGTGAGTTCTTGGTGTTAATCTGCAGTCCATACTCAATTGTACTTCAAAAGTGGAGCAGAAAAGCTCACTTGGAAGTCACTTTCATAGTGAGCAGAAGATTAATAGAGGGCAACAAACAGTCATTTCTTTCTGCCTTCTAGAAATGGTGCTTGCTTCTCCTAGTAACAAGGCAATTGGGCAGTGCAGATAAGCACTAAATGTAGATCTATATTTAGATTTCTTTCTCCATGAAACATTTGGATGGAGAAAGAGCGATTTAACAGATCTAAAGGGTTCATTAGTTGTTCTCAAAACATAATGTACTGCCTACAATTAATATAATGTATTTCCCATCCCTATTCTAATCTCAATGTTTACCAGCATTTTACAATTGTTTCTTTTTAAACTTGCATATTTCCAAAACCATATGCCACTCTGTAATTTGTCAGACTTCTTAACAATAGAAAAATTAACAATATCAACTATTTCATAGCCATTCTACACTTAAAAAATAGAGTAAATATTATTTGTTTAGATTTATTAATCACTCAAATTGAATGTTGTTGAGGGTTATGTTTTACCCAAGATCTGTAAGGATGTCTTTGCATCTCTATCAACGAGAAAGTCTAGACAGTATATAAGTGTTATGCCTAGGAAAGTAATTGCATTCAGTATAAATGTCTTTTCTAATATTGTGACCTGGTTAATGCATGGAAACAGCTGTGATCCAAACTTAAAATATGCTCAGAATTATTCTGAAAATAAGGGCTTTAGAATTCTAGCTCCATTTGTAACACTGATTCATTTGTACTTCTTTTCATCCATAATGAAAGATAATATTCAACATTTATGACTTTGGGGAAAGGGGAGCTGATAGCACAACTTCTTGAGGATGGGATATTTTCAGATCCTGACATGTGGAAATGTGTGAGTATAGCGTCACATTTGGTTGAAGGATTACTTGAACTAAGACATAAGTATCTGTCTCATTTTTTTCCCAGTTAAGAAAAACTCATGAAAGATTTCAGAGTAGACTCAGGGGAAGCATTGAGAAAAACAAGTCAATCAGAATTCTGAGGTTATTATTCTGATGCTGTTTCCAAGCAAATCTCTTGAAAAAGAATCTTTAACAATAATCAGGCTTTTTAAAATACATTAATGACAAAAATGCTATGAAGCGCAAGCAGAGCAGTATACTCCATCCCATAATTGGGTAGACCAGGTTGCCCTGATAAAAAAAACACTTTTGAACCACATACATAGCAGTTATCAAATCAGAAGAAAAGAAAAGTTAATATGGTTCTCTTTTATTTATAAGTATCTCCTAAGCACATATGCCTACACACATTTTATAAATGCTCCCTGTACTACTGGGTTTTCCTTATTTGAAATTCTAGTTTAAGCCAAAGTTCCAACTCTGCTCAATAACTCAGGGACCTGCCTCTAGGCATAATTATACCAACTTTGTGCATTCTATACTTTGCCAAGTGACAGTAGCTATAAATTATCAGGAGGGGGGAAATAATCAACAACATTTTTAAGGTTCACTGAAACAGATTATAAGTTTATCCATTGACATTTTCCTTCTGGAGAACCAGAGCAAGAGGTCAAAATCATGACTGACTAACAAGGCAAAGCTCGGGGAATAAAGGTTACACAGAGGGTAACATCATGTCAATGCTAACACCAGCTGTTAATAATGCAACAGGAAAAAAATATAGTCAGATACAATATATGAATAGAAACTAGACCAGGAAAAATGAGGGCTTTAGGATTCTGAACAAGGGTCATTTACAGAGTAACTACGGACATATATTTTCATGTTATAAAAGACGTAGAAAATTGATTAAATATCAGTCTAGTGTTTCACAGTGTCACATACAAATATTTCATGGAGTTAATGTTTTAAATCATGGATGTCAAAAATTAAATGGAATCCAACACAAATCCGAAAGCTCAGAAGACAAAACCTTTGATCCCAGTGACCAACCCAGATTGGATCTTGCTGCATTAAATGGAATGATTCAAAATCCATTGCTAGAAGCATAGTTATTTTCTTTATATAGTCATGAACAATTCTGCATGTTAGACTCTCATGAAGCCTGATCTGTGAGCAGGGATTAAAATTCTGGCCATGGTCTCCTTCTAGTATTGTCTATGGAGGTTCACTCTATATACATTATATATATATATATATATATGATTGTAATCACCTAAGTAAAGAAAGGCTTTGTGCTTACCATATTATCTATATATAATTATAATTATAATTATTATATAATAATAATTATATAATATTGTTTTATCTATTTTTCTGTTTGTACCCTCAATGCATAATATCACAATAATTTTAACTGAGGTATCTAAAATCTGCTAACTTAAAGAATGCATAAAATATCCAGAAACCATTACTTCTCTAGAATTGAAGTTTCTATGATGTTCAGATCAGTTTTATTTGCAAACTTTCATCTTTCCCTGCCAGCTTTCCACAAGTAAAGTCATGGGCAATCCAGCTAGAAGTTGGAAATTTTTCCCTCTTCTTCTGCTTTATTGCCTATCCATAGTTTTTCTGCTTACCTGTTTAAATAAATACTGAATTTGTTATTAAAGTTTGTCATTACTATCATTTTTCTATTTATACTATATACCAGTGGTGGCAAACTTATGGAACGCGTGTTGGGAACAGCATGCCAAACCGTCCTGCAAGCTTTCTGGCACACCAAACCATCCTGCATGCCATGCACAGCCCCGCTGGCTCGGCATCCCATTCTTGCACTCCATCGTGTGCAACCCCTGCACCCTGTTCTTGCACTCTATCGCATGCTAGCCAGCTGCTTTTGCCACACAGGAGCGCAGAAATCCAGGAGTGCAGCATCCCAGTATGCATGCATGCTCCGAGAGCTGAACATCTGGTTTCCAATATATGCATGTGCACCAGCCAGTTGTTCATTGCCCATGCATATGCGCCATGCTGAGACGCTGCGCTTCTGAGTTTTGGTGCTCCCATGTGATAAAAGCCAGCTGGCTAGCACACAACAGAGCACAAGAATGGGATGCGGGGACTGCACGTGACAGAGCACGAGAATGGGATGTAGAGCCAGCGGGGCTGCGCGTGGCTCACAGGATGGTTTGGCATCCCCTTCTGGCAGGAAGGACAGTATTTGATGATGTAAAAGGTTTGCCACCATTGCTATATACTCTTCTTCGATGATTGCTGGATTATCCAGCATTGGAGTAAAATAAATGTAGACAGTCTAAAATTTATGTTCATCAAATCAAACTGCAGGCAGCCTACAGTACTGTACTCTAACCACTGCAGCTCCGTGGCTCATGGTGAATTGTGGCTATTTACGCATGTCATCTATACCAATTTTTTTATTAGAATTCAGAATCCTCTAAGAGAATGTCCACTCCATATAAACAATTAGAACCACAAATAATTATTTGTTGGTTTGCAGCATTATGCTCTATTTTTTGGCCACAAAGATTATTTCTGCTATTTGCTGAAAAGGTAGTATATCTTTTATTTTAAATTGGATCTGTTTATTATTGTGTGTGTGTGTGCATGTGTGTTTGTGTATATATAAATTCATAGAATATAAATACCTATTTATATACCTAAATATTTTATAAATACCTAATCTCAGTTAATACATCATGAGTGAACAATTAATTACACATTAATTGTTACACAACAAAATTTGTAGGAAACTAAGGTCATAAAACCGAACCTGTGTTCCAATTGTAAAAAAAAATACAGAAAAAACATTTGTGACTCTATCAAATATCAAAAAAACAGTGTGCCTTGTCTAAATGTATTTCATGAATTATTACTGGGCATAAATAGCAAACTTAGAATTTTATTCTATTTATATCATAGAATTCAAGTTTACAGTCATTTGACAAGATGTAAAATATTCTTTCACATTTATAGATTCCAATAAGACAACAAAATACTTCTACTGCATGACACACAAATCAGAATCAGAATTAGAAAGAGTTATCAGAAATCATTAAACAGTTAAATCATTTTCACTGTTGAGCTAATTTTAGCAATTGTTCACCAAAAGCATTGAAATATTGCAGATGCCAAACTTTATTCTTCACAGCTTGGCTATTTTGTTAAGGATGTTCTCCCTTGTTAGGCAGGATGATGAATATTTTGAAATGCTACAAATCAAATATTTATGTCAACTTCAAGTACCACGGTTCATTTAAGTAGAAAAGTGCTAATAAATGTCCAGTGCCCTTTCTGCCTTCCATATTGCCTTTCATTCTAGTAGATGCTCCTCTCTCCACCAAAAACATTGTTTTGCAAAGCTGGAGTCTTTAAACTACATGAAGCACCTGACAGGACACAAAGGAGCCACCTCTTGTTTGCTTTGCAAACAGACATCTGTGTAAACTAATTTGACTCATTGTTCCAGGGAAGGAAATGCAAGGAGTGGGAAAGAGAGAAAATAATAGGAGAGATTGGTTCTCCTGGCAGGATTTCATACAGCTCCACAGGAAGGGAAGGCCAGGTCATAAATAGCTTTGGTTCTCATTCAAATGTTGTTGACTATTAGCATCAATCTTCCATCTAGACTACACTAAAACTAAATCTGCACCAGCCATCACTAAATTTGTACACTGTATACTGTAACAGTGTACAGGAACGACTGAAGGCAATCTGACAAAGATAAGTGATAGCTTTGGAGTTAGGGAACACTGCTACATGCTCCATCAGTCGGAAACTGGAATCATTCAAGTGAAAATTAACTTCGTCTCATCTGGCCTGTAGGAAAAAGAAAAGACTGGCTAAGAAATGATGGTGCTATTAATCAAATCATCTTCAAATGGGATAGAACATATGGGGACAGTTCAATTGAACTGTTTATTAGAAGAAGAGGTTATTCACTCTTTGTTACATGATATAGTTAAATCTGTAAGACAGAAAAGTGCAAGACAAGAAGGATGCAAAAGAGAACAGAGTTTGCTGATGCTTTTCTCAGCCCTGGAAGCATCAAAAGATTGCTTAGCATTTACCTAGTAATTGTGTGTATTCTCCACTGGTGGCAAGAAACGGGCCTCGAGCAAGTTTTGTTTCAAGCAACTGACAGATTGTCTCTGCAAGAGAAACAAGTTATAGCCTTATCAAGGATACCCAGTTATTGAACAGATCCATCTGTCCTGTACTTCTTTACAAACATTATTTCTACATACAGTACATTCCTGTTCCTTGACTGTACAGAGAAGGGTATCAAGAAAAGAAAAGAAAGCCAATGGGGATTTTCCTCCCAAGAATCCGATTTTCAAAACTGATTGGACTTAGACAAAAACAAATATATAATAAAGCAGCACATGCTACAGGAAGACAAGGGGCTACATCATTTTAAAGATTAGTTACTGTGATTCAAACTTCTAAAGATAAAAATCCACTATTTCAGAACGAGAATTTATGCAGTGTTATCCCACTCACATAACCATGATTGACATACACACAGAGAGACATGAACTAGGACTGGAGCCAGTAAAAAGATAACTCCCTCTGGTGGTTCAAATGTCAGGCATTACAGGATGCCCTTAGATGTACTTCCAAACTCAGCTGGGAAAACATCAAAGTATATTTCTGATAATTAAAAACAAAAACATTATTTTGATAATTTTCAAAATCTTCCTTGATGTTATTAAAGCGCTCACCTTAACATTTTCCTCAAAGTGCCATCTTTAATGATCACCTAAAGCAGGGGTGTCAAACTCAAGGCCTGGGGGCTAAATCTGGCCCATGAGGTGTTCAGATCTGGCCCATGGGACCACCCTGGAAAAAGTAAAGGACCAGCCCATGATGTACACCACCCCTGTACACGGCCCCGAGTCCCTTGGGAGTGGGGCGGTATAGAAATGATGATGCCTCTGCCAATGAAAATGGAGCTTGGTAAGGCTGAGAGAGGCCAAGGGTTGCAGGAGGCCGTTGCAGTTGAAAACGGAGCTCGGGAGCCCATTTTCTCTGGCAGAGCGCTCAGACCACCACAAGTGCCCCCAACATGACTGATGTCCAGCTGGACACAGCCATCCTGACCATGCCTCCCTGGGCCCCTGATGCAGCCCTCAATTAAATCAAGTTTGTGACTCCTGACCTAAAGCAAGAAGATAATGCCTAAGCACTGAGTAACAGCATCCACTGCTGGTCAGTTAAGAAATGATGGTGGTTGCAGCTGTGAAATCAAACTCTTCCCCATTTTATACAGGTTTTCCTTCTCTTTGCAATAATTATATTGAAAATTATATTATGCAGATTAAGATACAGTTTAATAATTTTGTATTAAATTATTATTAAATTATTAACAGTTGTATTATTCAAACCGCACAATAATTTTTTTAAATCTCATAGTTAAAACTTCTTTTTTTAAAAGGACTGAAGAAAACTTATCCAGTGAATTAAATAAAGTTGGCCATGCTGATGGTTTCCAGTCTTTAAGAAGCTGTTTTAAAAAATATTATATCCAAACTGTTTAAGAAGTGAACCTCAAGTCTACAAAGGCTCCATTAACAGCTTTAAGGTCAATGGCATCTTGTGAGTCTCAACCAATTGCAATTCAACTGCAAAAAAGTTTATTCCTGCTGTTTGTTCACAAAAATTTTTTTTGTCCAGAGTACATGTGGGTAATCTTGAAATCTCTCCATTTTATAGATTTTGGTGATCTGGATCTAACTGCTTTTAAAATTCAACTCTTACAGCATCTGGCCCTCTGCTTAAATGGATTGCTGCTTTCCTGTCTAGCAGATTGCAGAAAGTCAAAGTAGGGAACTCGCTGTTTAATCCTGTAGCAATCAACAGTGGTGTTCCACAAGGCAGCTTTTTAGGGCCCACACTTTTCTTGCTTTATATCAATGATTTATGTGATCAACTCAAAAGCAATTGCACCCTTTTTGCCAATGATGTAAAAGTATTCAATACTACAGATAACTCTGCTGCTTTGCAAAGTGACCTCGACTATGTGTCAGAATGGTCATCCATTTGGCAACTTCAAATTTCGATCAACAAATGCTCTGTCTTACACATTGGTAAATGTAATCAGAACATCAAGTATAAGCTAGGTGGTGTTGAACTAGCTGATGACCCTCACTTTGTCAAGGACCAATGTATGCTTATCTCTGACGATTTCTGTTCCAAAGTTCATTGTAACAGCATTGCCAAAAAAGCATTAAGAGTTGTAAATTTAATTTTGCACAGTTTTTTTTTCAGGTAACATTGTATTGTTAATTAGAGCTTATAAATCTGATGCTAGACCAATCTTAGAGTATTGTTCAACTGTTTGGAATCCCCACCATATATCTAATATAAGTATAATTGAGCAGGTCCAGAAGTACTTCATGAGAAAAGTCTTACACTCTTCTGTGCGCAATAGAACTCCCTACGCTACTAGGCTCAAAATTCTCAGTTTGGACAACTTAGAACTGCTCCACTTGTGGTCAGACCTAGCTATTGCATATAAAATTATACACCGAATGTTTTACCTGTAAATGACTTTTTCTGCTTTAATCACTATAACACATGCACAAACAACTGCTTTAAACTTAATGTAAATTGTTTCAAACTCGACTGTAAGAAATATGACTTTTGTAATAGAGTTGTCAAACTCTGGAATGCTATACATGGTTCAGTTGTATCAGCTACAAATTCTCATAGCTTCAGTCGCAAATTGGCTTCCGTGCACCTTACATCACACCTAAGTGGACAGTAGAGGGAGCATGCATAAGTACACTAATGTGTCTATTGTCCCTGTCATTGTAGTTTCTTATTTTTTATTCTTGTATCCATTTTTTTCCAGTATTGTTTGACAAATTCTAATAAATAAATAAATAATGCTTTTTCAACAAAGGTTATGAATCAGATTGATAGAAAGGTACACACATATAATGCCAAGTTGCTTCTACAAAGCTTCTTTATTGGTTTCAGGAAGAAGGATTCGATGTATATTTATTTTACTTCTTATGTAATGATAACATTACATCAGAGTTTTAACAGGAATAACAAAGCTAGCACAAAAAAAGAGGTTTTCCTTGATAGTTGTGTTAAGGTGATATTGCTCGGCCCTTGATTTAGTAGGAAAAAAAAAACAGTGTAAATTGTTTGCTCCAATAGCCCAAAAAAAAAAAAATTCTGCAGGCAAAATAGTGCTATCCTTATGGGTTTACTGCAAGACCAGTTAAGAAAATAATTGATAGATTGTTTTGTTTTCTATTGAGTGACATCTGCTTGGTATAAAAAGCAGCTACCAATCTCAGTCTCTTTAAGGTATGGGGAAGGAGACGGAGTGTTGGATTGCACAAGTATAAGTAGATGCCTAAATCCTAGAGGATTTAGTTCCCTTTCAAGTTGGCCAAATGACAGCTCAGAGGCACAAAGGGCTATTTTTGAATGTAAGCTAATGCTATTTTGAAAGAGTGTTAGACCCATGTTCAGAAGCAGCCTAGCAGGTTCCAGACACAAAAAATAAGTTATTCATCCATTTGTTTGATAATAACCTGTATATCCTGCCTTGTATACAGTAGCTCAAGATAATTTAGATACCCTCCCTTTTTCTTTTTTTCTCTACAACAACAAAGTATGTTTTGCTGACAAAAGTAAGTGACCCAAAGTGAATTTCTGTGATTGCAGATGGGTTAAAACCTGGGTTTCCATTGTGAACAACACTTTGAAAGATCTTATGTCCATTTCACCCAAGACCTGCCTACATGTCTGCAATTCACTCAGTCTGATAAGCAAGCATGAATGAGAAGCAAAGAGTGAAAAACAAAGGAGCAATAAGTGTTCCAAGGAAATGGCAGGGCCGGCAGTGAAAGCTATGATTGACAGCACCCAGAGATAAACTATCATATAGAAGATCTCCACCACTTTTCACCAAAGTAAAACAAAAACAATCACCAGTACAGCTATTACTGTATTTGTAAAACCAGAAATCCATTCATTGGTCACAGTGCCAATAATACACCCCTGGCAAACCTAGCACTCTCTCTAGATTCACACAAACTCCCCAAACTACACTCGATCTACAACAAACGTTGCCAGACTAAAGCTATAAAGATAGTTAAAGACCCCAGCCACCCCAACAACAGACTGTTTAC
>JAEANM010022094.1:0-11685 GCA_017656035.1 Myanophis thanlyinensis
TGCAGCCTCCGGACGCTCTTCAAGGGGAGCCCCATGTAGAGAGCATTGGCGTAATCCAGACGGGAGGTTACCAGGGCGGAAGTGACTGTACGACTGTGGATGTCCATTAGATGGCAGCAGATAGCTAGAATGGTTCTCCAGTTCTTCCCAAAGGTGCTTGTTTTTTTTCAAGAGGCAACTGGACTTTCTGGTTTTTCTTTGAAGACGTTTTGCTTTTTATCCAGGAAGCTTCTTCAGCTCTGACTGGATGGTGGGGAAAGGAAGGACCAGCGATCCTCTCTGTCCTCTCTGATCCACAAAGTCCATATTTTGGACAGAGAGGATCACTGGTTTGAAAGAGGGGTTAAAGAGGCCATCTATGTCAAAACTGAACAGCCCTCTCTCAACAGACAGATAGGGATATGGCATCATCTATCTCCAATCTACAACAGAGTCCTTTCAACAGTTCCAAGAAGACTCTGCACCCATTTGCACTACTCAGGTGACCCTGAGGACACAGATAAACCTCCAGGTGACCTTAATGACCCGCTAAAAGAATGCAAATGCCCAGCTGTCTGCAAGGAGTATAAATCCTTCCATTCCTCACCATCCAGTCAGAGCTGAAGAAGCTTCATAGATGGGAAGTGAAACATCTTCAAAAGAAAACAAGAAAGTCCAGTTGCCTCTGGAAAAAGCACCTTTGGGACAACCATGACCTGGATGACTGAGAATTTCCATAGACATCCTCCAGTTCTTGCAGCCCAAATATGACAAGAGTTATTAGAGAAGATGCATGTCTCTCATCCATACTCTTGTTAATTCATTCCTACTACCTATATCATGAGGAAGTGGCTTATGGAGTTTTGCATCAGTGCTTCATTTATTTTATCTATTTTTAAAAATCTGAGTATTTCAGGATGGCATAGACATGTTTCCCAGGAGGGGACCCATTCATTCCAAGAACATACATACCACCAAGAAGGTGATCTTAGAACACATGGAATGACAAATTGAGACCTGTCCACATTCAATAAGGCTGCTGCATCATACATCTTCACAATGTGCTCTTGGCATCTAGCCCAAGCTACTGACCATTGATCCATCTAGTGAGAATGAATGCCATACAATGGGCATAGACTGCATGATTTAAATATTCCCTCATTTTGGTTTTGAAGCTGTCCGATCAATCTTGAGATTAACACAAACTTCTAATTACATGTGAGACAGAGAGAAGGTTCTCTTTCTGAACACCATCTGGTGTAGAGAAAATCTTTATGTTTTTAATGAGAGAGAAAAAAAACACAGTTAAATGGAGTCACCATAAATATATTTTCCCAACATAATTACAAACAGTGGAAAATGCTGCACACAGAATAGGCTGTGAAAACTTTGTCCACATTTTATTAGGTAGTTAGGGATTGTTTAACCATTCTTGTAGACTTCTGCTTTCCAGCATGGTTTCCAATGTTTTCCAGTATTTTCTTAAAGCAATGAAACCAATACATTTCATTAAAATTACTTCTTCCCCTACTCTCCATATCCATTAACAGTAACATTGTACACATGTTACAATGTGGGGGAAAGAAAGGATGATTTTGTATGAAAGGTAAGCACATGTGTGTGTGTGCGCGCATGTGTGAGCACCTGCATCGTTCACAGTGAGAAGTGGGGCTGGAAGCACCTGCAAAAAGTTTCATACAAGTGGGACCACAGGTGCCTGCAAGGAGGCTCATGTGAGTGGGACTGCAAATGCCTATGATAATGTCTGAGCAAGTGGGGCTGCGACTGCCCATGATGACACTCACACAAGTGGGGCCATGGTCACCTGTGACACTCAGATGATGCTCACACAAGTGGGACCATGCATGCAGATGCGTGTGCACCAGCTGTCCACTCAAGTGGCCTGGTGGAGATTAGGCCTTGGACCAGTAGTGGGCTGCAACTCACAGATTGAGGACCCCTATTCTAAATGACACAAGGGAAGGCATATCAAAAATCTGGCTCCAGATTTCCATACACAAGGCCAGGCTTACAAAAGCAATACAAAACAAATGAAAAATATTCTTCATGTAAAACTGAGCAGCAAGTAGGATTGTGAAGACAATGTCCTAATTTATATTTAACATCACGAATGCCTTCTGGCAAATGATGTATTTCCAGTGTCAGCTTTTTGAACAAATGGCCAGACCTTGAATTTGAAAGTCTGGGATCATATAAATGAGTTCCTCTTTACAAACACAGAAATGTACAATTGCTAACTTCTTAGCAGCATTTGAAACAAATTTGTCACCTATTGACCTAGTGAGAGAAAGACGATCTATAAATTTTCACAAGAAAGGCCTGCAGAGCTGGTTTGGCCATAGGAACTTCCAAAGTAATATTAAAAGAGCTGACATTCGGTAAGGTTAGCATTGATTCAAGGTAGCCACTGTCTTGTTCTCAATTTTTTTTTCTCAAGTAGAATATTACTATGAAGCTATAAAACAGGAATGTCACTTCTAACAAACGGTAGCATGAGCCAAGGTTTCAATCCATGTCCTGAGGGTGTAGAAGAATTATATAAACCTTGAAACAATTATTTAAATTGTCTTCATTTTGTGAATTCCAAAAGACATTATTAATTGAACTGATGGATTTCATTACAGGGTTAAACTATTCAAGAATCCTATCAGAATGTCTGAAGATATATAATATATATTAGGAAATGCTGAGTAATAAAACTCAACCAAATATGCCAATAAACTGAGTTTATTGCAAAAGGCAGTTTTAACTTTCCACACATGCTTTAATATTGATCATTTATGGAAAAAAAACAGAAAATCAAAGAACTGAAGGCATAACTTTAGATTAAAAACAACAGATTTCTGAGGATTAAATCATTATAGGATAGTAAGAGTGAAATGATGTGACTAAATGTTTAAAAAAATAATTAAAAATGCCAGATGACAAAGTTCAAATCTTTCATTTTCCATTTTAGTTTTTAATATGCAGTTTTCTCATTCATTCATTCATTCATTCATTTCCATTGAGAGTATAGAAGATGATCTTGACAGAGCAAAGGAAGATCTGTTATCAAGGCAATGACCCCATATTGTAAACAAGGCTGAAGTCCACATGGAGAAATTTATGAAAACATCTCAAACCTCTTCTAATTATCAGGAAGATTAAACGGAAGGGACTGAGGGGAATTCAGACTTGTAAGATTCTGTTATTACACAATAGCCATTCTAATAAAAGTAGTTTTAGGCCTATGTTGCATTTCTTACTTTGCTTGATATATCTTGTAAAGCTTATAGTTTACTATTCAGGGTCAAGTCCTCAGATGGTGACATACATAAAATAGAGCAATATTAGGCAGAAATATCAATTTATTTATTTATTTATTTTGTTCAGTAAAGCTTATAAACTGAAAATAGTTCTGGGCACTTGCACCTCCAGGATACATTAAAATAAAGATTAAAAACATAGGCCTGCAAATACAATATAACAAGGGGAAAAAAAAATGTGATCCATAATGATCTTCCTAAATTCTAGCACAGTCAGAGCCATTTTGATCTCTGGAGTAAATCTTTTCCAAAAAGGGGGAATAACTACAGTAATTATTTCTTCCTTCCCACCCACCCCCAATCAAAATCTGTTGGCCCTGTTTCCATAATGTGGTTAACGGGATCAATTGATTTAGTCAATTTAGCCTTAAAGGGTTAAATATAATTCGAACATTTCAATCACTCCCCAAGTTAGGCAGAGCCATGAAATCTGTGGTATTATTGGAACCCAGCAAATTAACCCATTACTATACTTGGAATTGGAAGGATAATGTAATTGAAAAGCCAACTTCTGTGTTACAGAATTTGCAGACCCAGGCATCAAATATAATTCTGTTTACATTTTTATAAAAATATAATGCTTTTTTTTTTTGTCAAGGTATCTTGGATTTTAGTCATTTTTTCAAGAATATCAGAATATATTGTGAGAGTCTATATACTTCTGTAGTGCTTTAAGATGAATCCTACTTTTCCAAGCTGTAGTGGTGCATCAGTTAGGATGCAGTATTGCAGGCAAACTCTGTCCACAGCCAGGAGTTCGATTCTGACCAGCTCAAGGTTGACTCAGCCTTTCATCCTTCCAATGTCAGTAAAATGAGGACCCAGATTGTTGAGGACAGTATGCGAATTCTGTAAACAGTATGTGAATTCTGTAAACCACTTAGAAAATGATGTAAAGCATTATGAAGTGGTGTATAAGTCTAACTGCTATTGCTATCGTTATTCCAGAAGGCAACTGGGCTTTCTTGGTTTTTTTCTTTGAAAATGTTTTACTTCTCATCCAAGAAGCTTCTTCAGTTCCAACTAACTGATGGAGAATGGAAGGAAGAAACTTCTTAGATGAGAAATGAAATGTCATTAAAGAAAAAAAAACAACAACCAAAGGAAGTCTAGTTGCCTTTTGGAAAAAGCACATTTAGGACAAGCGTGGACGATTGAGAATCTCCATAGACTTCAAGATCAGCAAAAACCATAACTTTATCTTATGGCAAAGACCCTGAAAATCTTGAATACAACCTTCAAAGTTCTTCCAAACATTACCATCAAATTAGAAATTATAATACAACATAGTACAAAGTTATTATATACAGATAAGTCTCAATGAGTGCTGATTATGGAAAATTGCATTTGTCAAGATCCAAAAGGACATTTATGTATAGTATGCATGTATCCCAATTTTCACTATTCAAAGTGTTATTTTTATGGAAAATGGGGTGACTGGTTTAAACTCAACAAAAGTAGGCAATGTAAATTTAAAAAATAATAATGTTAACCATTAACAACATGTTTGTTAATGAAATATGATGGTGAAATATTAAAAGCATACTTGCAACTTAAATTTAACATAATGGTTATAGAAAGCAAAATATATATTTTTTTTAAATCTACATTTCATTCCTTTCTATCTTCTAAATAGTTGGAACTCATAAACATTTAAAATAAATAAATCAAGTGAACAAAGGACAAGCCAACGTAGATCTGCTATTTCCTGTATTTTGCTGTAATTCTTCAAAACGAGTCTTTCTTTTTTTTGAGCTATCTTCAGACAAAACCTTCCCTTTCTGCATCTTGCACACATGAAAATTAGCATCTAAAACCCAATGGCAACTGTGCATGCACTAGCCTCAACAGTGTGCTAGCATTAGCCCCTCATTAATTTAATTTTCATTCACGTTAAACATGAGCTGGTATGAATTTAAAATTCACACTAAATTGAATATTGTGCTATTTGAACTTGCACTGTTCACTACTTACCTGTAGTCATATTAATGTTTTAAGTAAGATAAATTTGACTTTTCTCCTTATCTGTCCGCTTTCTGATTTATGGAAAATTCCTTTGATAAGCCAAAACCTTCTTCAAAAAAAAAAAAAGCCTACAGAAACGGAAAGGTTACTGGAAAAGAGAAATTAATCAAAGTAGTTCCATTGCTACCATGGAGACAGTGCCCTTTGGTGAATATATTTACTTCTGATTGATTTCATCTGTGTGCTTGGCTCATTAAGTAGGTTAAGAGATCTATGTTATTTTTCTGGAATGTTGGGAGTCGAGGGTTCATGATAACAAGGTTTTTAATATTTGATTTTCTGTGTAATTACTGAAGTCCCATCTCCAAGCCAAGAGCATTGGCTCTTGCCCTCTGTTCAGGCAAGGCGAGCAACTGCTTTCACATATGCCCACTGGGACTCTTCAGATGTTTTTTCCATAGATGCAAATCTCTGCTTTGCTGCTGTTGTTTCATTGTGAACTGTTGTGCAGATGGGCAATGACCATGAATACAATAGAGTGTACTGGCAAGCACACCTCTCCCTTTACAAAAACTTCCAACTTTCATAGAAAAAGCCGCATTTGTTCAACAGAAATTTGTTGATGGGATGGGAAGGGAAGGGAAACTTCGGTGCACATCTGCTCAGCATTGGAGTCAAGGCCATTCCACATAGGCAATGTAAACAAACACTGCAGAAGCCAATCTTTATTCCCAGGAGTCTGTCCCAGGTACTCAGCTAGCATTTTTAATATGTTAAAATAGTAGGGTTCTTCGTGCCCTTAAGAATATTTTACCTACAGTAATTAACTGGTGCATTACATGTTATCATTTTGGAAGTCTCTCAAGAGCTGGTTATGCCATCAGATCTGGGAGTTCCAAGGAAGCAGAGGCATTCTTAGATTGCTCTACTTGTGGTTGTATATTTTACATTTTGATTGATCCTGACCGGCTGAAGGTTGACTCAGTTTTCCATCCTTCTGAGGTTGGTAAACTGAGGACCCGGACTGTTGGGGGGAGGGGGGCAATATGCTGACCCTGTAAGCCACCTAGATTGGGCTGTAAAGCACTGTGAAGTGACATATATATGTCTATGTGCTATTGCTATTGCTATATATTTGTTGTTTTATTGATTGTTGTACACTGCTCAAAGTCACTCCTTTGTGAAGTGGGTGACCATATAAATATGATTAATAAATAATGAATATGCACACCCCCACACAACCGAAGTATAATCTTATGGGCATGATGAAACCTACTGCTGTAATCTGTCATACATAATCACTATCATACTTCGGAAACTTTCCAAGCAGTTCTATGACATCTGTTAATTCATTGGGAAGATAAAAAACAATTAAAAATCCTATCTCCAGATCATCCAAATACACATAATGGTTGAAGCAAGTAGAGAACACTTTGTGATCAATCCGTAATACAAATAGGAGCCTCCCCATATTAAAATGCTCTATAGTCCACACACACATGCCATAGTTTTCATGTTTCACTTGTGAATATCATCCACTGTAACCTTATACAAATCATCTATATCTTACCTAAGGCCTTTAAAGATAGACATTTCTTCACCAAGGGCTAAAATCAAGATTTTGAGAAATTGCATCAAGTACTTGGCTTATCTTCCTATTCTACATCAAATATAAACATGTCTAATGACTAGGGGGCATTCTATGCATACATAAAATAATCTACTTTTTTTTTTTAGGAAACTGTGTTGCAAAATATCCTATACATTGGAATCAATGAGAATGGCCATAAGCAAAAAACAAAATGGCATCAGTATTGGATATAGGACTTTAAATACTGCATAATAAATCCTGTCCAGTCTCAGTAGTATATTGATAATAATTTCCAGTGACTTCCTATTCATGTTCTCACATTCTTTCTTTCCAGAATGTAAGAAACTCACAAGTAAACATTAAAAATGCCTGTCTCTGAAAAATGTGATAAAAGTATATGATGATTTGGTGTCCCAACAGTGTGATACATTAGGGGCTTTAATTTAAGTAACTTTTAAATAACCCTTAAGCAACACCTAAGCAAGCAACTGTTAAGTAATCTAAACCAGCCAAGGTGTGGCCCGGGAGGAGAATGAAGGACAGAGCTAGAGCTAGAGAAGAGGGTGCCGGGATGACAGGGTTGGGAGACCGGGGCAGGCTGGATGGCAGAGGCCGTGAGGAGGCCTTGAGAAGCCACCGAGATACTGAGGTGGAGGACCCGAGGGATCACTGAGGTGGAGGCTGTGAGAGACGCCGAGTCAAAGGCAGTAGCCTCGAAAACAGCCAAGGACTGAGAGGGTTCAGACCTGCTGTGGAGACCTGGGATGACGGCACCGGATGGATACTGGTCATAACAGCAGACATTGTGTTTCATCTCTGTTCCTTCTCCTTCTCTCTCTACTTGTGTTCACTTTCCTCCAACTGCTCCCTATCTCTATCCTTATCCCTATCCTTCCTCTAGACTATTCCTCTTACTTTCCTCGATTTTGCAGTCGCATAAGCATTTCACTGCATGTCATATATGTGTTTTGTATGTGACAAATAAAACTTGAACTTTCCTAAAACAGATTGAAGCAAATGTCCATTTTTTTCCTGCAATATAATACACATCAGTAGCATAGGATTATCCATATTGATCTGATTTCCCCCCCACCCCCTTGAAATATTCCATTTGTTGTAGGTTTATCGAATTGTTCAGCTTTCTCTTGCTGATTGGTGTGACATACAAAACTGACTGCAGCAGAATTATTCCTCACACAAATAGGACACTCTTCCTGGACAGCACTGTTTCATGGATGGCACTGGTTCCAGTGTTAGATCCTCCTCCTATAAATATTTGTCACAGAATGCCTTGGGAATACATTTTCCTTCAACCTGAGCTCCATTACATTAGCTTCTATACCCCCATTTTCCCATGATTTAGGCAATTCCCAAAATACAGTGGTGCATGCACATGGCTTACAATTTGCATCCATCAATTACCTTTCTTGCAGAATTTGAAATGGATATTTAGAAACACTCTGGCTTGTAAAAAAAAGTACCACCCTTTCCTAGCAGATTGAAAAGAATCTGCAGTACAGAAGATCCAAACAACTGCAGCAGAATTTCACTTCTTATAGAAACATGTTTTTGTGCTCTTTGATGATAATTTCACAAAATGTACAGGAATATAAATAAATATAAAACTCAATAGACCAATTTTAAGCATGCATATTTAATCTTCTGTGAATATACTGTATATAATCTTCTGAGAACCTATCTTTGGAGGTGATTCTTTGTGTTTTTTTAATGAGGTCTCAAATAGCAACTATAAATAGTAAATGTTAATGTAACTCTTCTGCTGGATAGCATCTTATAAATGTTTACTTTTCTACCTTTCTCTTATCTTTAATTCCTTTATTTTTTTTCTGTTTTGCGAGAGCTTTGGGAGAATAAGAGGAAAACAGTGGTTTTGGCTTGGTGGGGCAAGATGTCATGGTGCTATTCTGAGGATATTTATTATGCAATTTTATTCTGCTTTATGTTTATATTGTAAATAGTTGGAGTATATCATATTATTATGATAGTACATTATATAATTAAGATAACACAAACTTGGTCAATCAGTCAATGTATAAATATACAGTTTGTAAGAGTCTAGATAAAATATTGTGTGTGCTTTTTTTTTTAAAAAAAGGGAAGATGTATTTCAGTTCTCATTATTGAGCTGTCTAGTACACCAAACTGCCCACAGTGTAGGTTTCTATCAAATTCATCTGTAAGAGCAGGAACCTAAACTGTTGTATCAGATGCCAAGAAAGAAATAATCTTAGCAATGAAAACAGTTACTGATAGTTCTAACATATGATGACCCTGGTATAAGAAAATGGTAATATAATCTCGAATAAACAAGCATATAATATTTTAAATTCTCTTACAGTAAGTATATAGACTACATAAAACATTGTTTAATTTTATGATTTATGCAGACAAATCTGGCACTTAAATCTTTTTATAACTAACATGTAATCTTCCTACATATTTATTATACACAAAAATATCTTAGGCTGCTCCCAATCATTCCTGGATCTTTGAATTTAAGTTGCAAGTCCTCAGCTATCTAAGCTTTGTGAAAGCTGAAGATCTTCACCTGCATTTTTCTCAGTTTGCTTATGTTTGTCATGATAAAAAGAAAAAAAACCTTTGAACATAAGGTAGAGATGAAAATCAGAGAGAACCAAGCTGAATTTAATGTAACTCTCCTTAGTTACTCCCATTCAAATCTGGGGGAGTCTGCTGCCAAAGAACCAGCTTTGGCAGCAAAAACAGCTGCTTGTTGGCAGGGATAAAAAGCGCCCCATCTTCAGTGCACCCTTTTCTAGGATTCTCTATATTTAGTGTAGCTTTGTGAAATATCTATTTAACCCACATGCTTTGCAAGGATCAAATTAGCTTATACCTCAACTAATTTGCTTTTGTCAGAGGAAAGATTTCTCACAGATCATCTGTCTTTAATGGCAAAAGCAGTGGATTATATTTTCCAGCTACTTTTCAGGCACAATCAGTCTCTGGTTCATGCAGATATGATCTGGCATTCTTCAGGGTTTATGCCATAATTCTCACTCTCTAAAATGGGGAAAAGATGGATGACATCAAAGCATTATCTTTTAAAATTACCTTTTACCCTTACTCTCAGATTTGTTGGAATTAGAAAATGCATAGCTAGGAATGCAACATTCCCTTTCTTTGTTGTTGAGAATAAAGGAAATGAAATATTGGATGTAGAGCTGTAAATCTGGTGTTCTTTGATCTTTGGGCCAAAGAACTAAATAAAAGTGTTCCATAAGAAAAATCAATCTCCTTCCACACAGAATTTCACAGATATTTGGATGATTAAGCACCTTCTATTTCAAAGGAATTTCAATCACACTTTAGCAAAAAGCTGCAAGCCAGTATGTTTTCTGGGCTCTAAATGCAAAATGATCGGAGGCAGCAGATCTCTAAAATTATGGGATAATATTCATAAAATGGGATAGCATAATAGAACATAGCGTTACCATTTGTAGACACAAAATCTACCATAAGAGCTTGTTATTGGTGAAATTGTGAAATCTATATTTGTCTACATAAAAATTTCACATTTCAACCCTGAGTAAATACCTTTGGCTCCTGGGGACAACATGGTCACGTCCATCTAATATTATTGGCCACAACAGAAAAATGGTTTGCTATTTTCTTCTTCTGGGATTCTTATTTATTTCCAAATCTAGTCTATATTCCTGGGAGTTTCTAGAAGTCTCTATCCACTTCCTAACTAGCCCAAAACCTACTTAGCATTTTTCAGATTAATCAAGTTCAGCAAGGTGATGCTATCTACTGTAGTTTGAATTAATATGCAGCCATAGAGACTTTATACAGAAGAATGAGAAATATTTTGGGGAGATAGGGACTATAAAATGAAAACAATAGATTTTCTAAAGGACAAAAGCAACATTAATAACACTAAAACTAAAATATATTCACCAGAGACAAAAATAATAGCTATAATAAAGCCCCTCACAATAACTCGGAATAAATACTGGATTTTATACTATGAAGAGTTGTGAATAAAGAATTGTCTGATTTTGTGAAAGTTTAGAAGCTGCTAATCTTTTGATAGGATTATGTATTTATTAACCATGATTGCTTTATTTTAATTATTGCTAATACCCCTCTAATTACAACATAAGATATAAGCTTATCTTGGGGATTTTTGATATTTCTACAACATGAAAAATTACAAGATTTTGATAGCACCTTAAAGCAGATCTGATGTAGGATTGATGAGGGAGACCATATGCAAACCGTCATGCAGCCAGGAACTCATCTTGAGACAATCACATCTACTGCATTTCACAACTTTGGTGGCTTGCTAGAAGGTGGAGAAGTCAGACTTCATATACCTGTGGTCCAGATGAAGACCTTTCCATCCTTTAGGATTAACCCATATTTATGTTATTATCCTTGGGAGATAAGTTCATATAATGGCCCTATCTAGCTTGTGAACTGCTGGTTCTTGCTTTGGTGATTACATCTTTTAAAGGCTGGTTTGATTTTTACCTCATCTCAAGAAGGAAATGATAGTGCAAGTAATTATATTCTTTTATGTTATGAGGAAATAAGGTCATTCTGTTTCTAAAGCTTTTAGCTTTGCTGACAGGGTGACCAACATTCATATTGGAGCAGTTGTGTGATTATGCAAGGAGAGTCCAGTGGCGGAATTCCATTTTTTTTCTACCGGTTCTGTGGGCGTGGCTTGGTGGGCGTGGCTGGGAGATGTCATGTGACAGAGTGGGCAGTTTCTGTAAGCAGGGCAATAAAGATTAGGCTAGAAACAACACCAGAATGTTTTTTTTCCTGCCTTCC
>JAEANM010022096.1:610-11685 GCA_017656035.1 Myanophis thanlyinensis
TGTGTGTGTGTGTGTGTGTACATACACATACGATATATATAGTAGATAATGTATCTTTTTGTGTACCTTTACACACACTATACTATGTAATATGTATGTACACATTTGGCATATATACATAGGATTAAATAGTGTATTTTGAATGCTCAGTAATAGTAAACAAATAGACAGGGGAATTGTATCTTGAGGCGAGGAGAAGCCAAGCAAGGCACCCCTTGACGTTAGTGATGTAAAGTTGGTCATACCCACCCAAACACATGACTACCCAGCCACACCTACCTAGCCACACGCCCACCAAGCCATGTCCTCAGAGCCAGTAGTAAAAATAATTGAATTCCACCACTGAGTTCAGGTATAATTCAGTTATCACCTTCAAAGCCTTTCATGACATAGAGCCTAATTATGCCCATTCCTGGACCAAAAAGCCGTTCTCATAGTTACCTACCATTTGGACTACTTAATGTAATTTAAATGCAACCACCATTCAAGAGTATCCAGAAGTTTCACTTGATTCAAATTGCAGTGTTTTATGTCTACTAAATCCTGATTTGTTTTTGGATGCAATTCAAGGTGTTGGTCAACACCTTTAAAATCCTATATGACTTGGGACCTTTGAAGGACTATCACTCCCTTGTTGTATCTATCCAGTACACCAGAGTGGGAAGGCATAGCATGTTGATGGGACAGCAACATAAATTTGTTTAATAAATAAATATATGAGGAATCATTATTTTCCGTTCTCTGCCCATTTGATGCAATTAGGCAGAATGGATACACTTCAAGTCCCATCACTTAGGCAATATTGTCTTTTAGGATCTAGAAAAAAAATGTCCTCTTTGCTATAGAACTTGATTTTGGAATTATATCCAAAGATCTATATGGCTAAAATCTGATGATGTTAAGAAAGCTGTTAAAAACCCTGATTATTTTTCTAGCCTTTGGGGCAGAATGAGAAGTGAGATCCTTGGATGGTTTCTTTTTGATTATATAGTGATTTGGATTTCTTTTTATTTTGCATTTTTAATTAATTGTAAGCCACACAGAGTTCCTAAAAGTTGGGCATAAAGGAAGAAAAACCAGCAGTTTATGTTGAAAATTACGTAAGGAATTAAACAGCAAAGTGATCATTTGATCTGGACAGATTACTGATCTCTGTCTGAAAAATACTAATGTAGTTTTTTTTTTAATGTGCTATAGTACACAGGAATTGGGGAACTATAAAATTTGTTTACCACAAACATTTTAAGCTGTTCAAGACTAAAATCTTCAATTTACTCTCATTCAACAGTAGACATAATTAATTTAAAAAATATATTTTTACATATGAATTTTTATCGAGATACCTTTTGACTGTCATGCTCATAGGTTGAAAACCAATGTTCCGCTGTTCTCATTAGATGGGTGAACATTGCACTGAAAGAGATTATATCATCACATAAGAATAATAATTGTAATAATCAGAATCATAAATTTAAGAACAAATGAAAATTACTGAACATACTAGGCATCATGTTCCAGGTAGTCAGGATTCAAAAGAACATTCATCTCCTCACTGGAAAAAATACACATATTTAAACATTTCTTTCTGGAAGTTTCCTTAAATAACGTATAACAGAAATGCAAGCTAAGTAAAACCTTTATCATTAAAATTATAATTCCAGTTTAGACAAATGGAGCCTTTACTCTCTCTATAGATCAGTCTTTCTATAGATCAGAAAAAACTAGTTACACCTTGTCTGCAAAACAACGAAAGAACTATCTAATTATTCTAAATAACAAATTACTGAATGCCACAATGTATTATTTCAATACATTTGATCTAAAATAATTGATCACTGTTTGCTGAAAACAAACAAAAAACTTACCAGTCAAATACAATATTAAAACAGTACTTTATTTTAATAAAAATATTTTTAATCTTATTTACCAGCGATTAATCAGTGACAATGATTTTTATTCATTTTCTTTTGCAGTTAGAACCCTAATATGAAAGGAGAAGCAAAATATGCCCAGTGAATGCACCACTGAAAAATTTGATACTTTTTTTCCTCGTTAGATCTTGCACCTATTAACTAAATTTCATACATATGCATAGAAAGTGATTTGCATCTTGGAGATTCTCCCTTCTTTTGCTTCCAGAAAAGCGCTCTTATAGGCTAATTCATTCTAGGGAAGAATACATAGCCCAGGATAGCAAGTAAATTGTGTAACATCAGCTTGTATGTATAGATTTGAGCTATTTCCTAATTATTTAATGAGTACCTGGTCCAAAATAGGTAAGATTTCATTTAGCAAGACTTTTGTTCACTATATTGAACATTACAATAATCTATATTGACATCACAGAAAAAAGCACTGTGGGTAATTACTCTTCTGTTTCAAGTGGTTAAGAATCAGAGAACATGTGCCAATAATCCCAAGCTTTAACAACTCTGCATGATTAAAATGGCTGTATATGTTGCTTGAACCATTATAGAAATGTGTGACACATGAGTAAGAGTTTGGAATTCAAGAGTAAAATTTCCTGAAATATCATAAATTAGCAATCTTGCAAAATGGAAGTCACTTAGGGATACATGCAACAGTGCAGGAGTTAATACAATGTGATACTAAAAATATCACTTCAGTCTTTCTATTTCCAAATAGTGACCCCATGAAAAAACTGAAGTTAAATATTAATTTATCAAGAAAGGATTTTTATATTTAAATTGTTCCCACTGCTTATATTAGGTATTTTCTATCTAAAAAGAAAGCATCTAATTAAAAAGAATTAATTGAATATATAGCAAACCCAAATGATATTACTAAGTAATAGTTCTCTTGATATAGAATATTAACTGCTGTTGCCAAAAATAAGTTGAATAAACCTATTTATTGGAATTTTAAGATTCCTAGATGTTAAGAACAATAGAAAAGGACTTATTCAAAGTATGAGCAATATAGTAATTTCCGGGTTATGCATGTTCCCTTAGTAAACATTCAAAGCTATGCAATAAGCACCTCCTCGTGTTTACAAATAAGTCCCAAAACTACAAATCTTGCAGTACCACAGCAGTTGTTTGCGGCTTACGAACAACGCAGAGTCACTGCAACATTTATCCTGTACTTTTTCCTGGCCAAAATGGAGGTTTGGAAGGGAGGGCTCACCCCTCACCCCTGCTTTGTTTTGGCTTGCGCAGGATTGAATGTTGCAGAGCCACTGTGAGCCTTTGTTGATAAGGGCAATTGCCATGGTGCTGCAAGATTCATAGTTTTGGGACTTGTTCGTAAATACTAGGGGGCACATCTAGGCTGGGCAAAGCCTGCGCAGGCCAAAATGGAGTTCTTGAGGGGCAGGCCCACTCCTCTGAAGCTCTGTTTAGTTGGCAAAGTGCCAAGCGAGTTCTACGCACACAAAAATGGAGCTCCATTTTGCCTGGCAAAGTGCCGGACAAGGCCTGTGCACACCAAAATCTGCAGAGGATGCGCATGGCTGAGAGGATGGAGAAGAAACAACTTACTAGATCTTTGCATGATAAATTATCTGGCGCTGCAGTTTGGGGGGAAACAATTGTGGGGAGCATGAGGTATTTCAGTGGGTCGGGGATCCCCAAGGTGTCTTAAGTAGATGACCTGTTCCATCACTAGGTCCCCCCCATGGCCTTCCCCATAGGAAAATAACTCATGTGCACTTAAAAAATTGCGCATTTGATTAGCAAATGTATGGGCAAAAGGAACAAGTGATTGTGTTCAAAGTATGATATTCACTTCCACAAATCCTTGGCTTACAAATGGAATAGGCAGGTTCTGTTACATCCATAACTTGAGGATTATCTATATTAAAGTAAATATTTTCAGATTGGTCTAAAATATTTCTGAGGACTGAAAATGAAAGCACATGAAGTAATTCACAAATTTATACATTTAGCTTATCTGTGAAAGGTACGTTTTCTTATACATGTGGGTTTTTTTTAATATTAAGTGACGTATCTTAAAAATGTTTGCATTCATATGCTTACATTTATTTAACATAAAATCTAAACAGCAATATATTAAGTTTAGATGTGTACTGTACAGTTACATTTAAGATTTAAAATAAAAAAACTACACACCTCAATAAAATTTCTTGTATCAATATTTATTATCTACCATATCTAACTATATTTATTATCTACCATATATAACAGCAATTATATAGTTTCAGATTGTAGACAGCTCCATTCACATTAAAATATGTTCCTCTGTTGATTATATCATTCTTCAAATATTGTTTTAGCAATTGATAAGTGCAACAGAAACTACCTTTGGAGTTCCACATGCATACTCTATATTTTAGCAGCAATTCATTTTGTATGGAAAAAAAAATCTAGGGTGCCTACCTTGGTTGTGCTGCTTCACTTGCATGTAGAAAAGCTTGGTGGTCACAATGCAGAATAAAGACAATAGGTGCTAAAAGTTCATGCATACCCTACAATTAAAAAGAAAACTCTAGATTTTGTCTAATGTATCAGAATTCATCAACTATTACTGAGTGCTTTTAATAAAGATTACATTTTAATCAGTATTTATAGTATTCTCAAACAAATGGAAAAATCACAGCATTTTAAAATAACACAGTATCAATGAGTTCACCACTGAGCATTTACATTTAACTCTATATTTAAAACTTTTGTTTAAAAAATACGATTGTGAATAATAACAACTCTCCTATGAAGAAAGACCACAGCCACTGGGGTTTTCATGGAGGATCAAAACTAGTACCTCATCAATGATTACTAGCCCTGATGTTAGTACAGAGTCTCCTCTGGTAGGCAGTATACATGTAATTGTGTTTTCCTGAAAATAAGACCCGATCTTCTAATTTGTTTGCCACCAAAAAAGGCACCAGGTCTTATTTCTGGGGGTGACTTCCATTGACTCACGTCACGGTGATAGCCCCGCTCAGCAGGAGCCCATTGCCAGCCCACTTCTGCAGCTGCTTGCACACGTCATCCCGGCCTCCATTTCACCATCAGAGGACCTCTGCAGCTGAGAACGGGCTCCAAATTGACATGTGCAATGCACCCCTGGCCTTGTTTTGCCAACAGAGGCCTTTGGGAAAGGCCTCTGCAGCCAAGAAATAGTCTCTGAATTGATGCATGTGGTGCCCCCTGGCCTTGTTTCACATCAGAGGCTTTTCTTGAAGGGCCTCTGATAGCAAAATGGAGGCTGGGGGCGGCAAGAGTGTCAACCTGGACCTTGTTTTTTGGCTGAAAAGGCCTTTCCTGAAGGCCTAACAGTGAAATGGATGCTATGGGCAACATGCATAAGTGGTCACTGAAGTGGGTTGGCAAGGTAAGCCAGGTGTTGGGATGTGTGAGGCCTGGTAAGTAGAGAAGCTCCAACCCTCCCATATCCATCCTACCTTAATTTTTACCCTGGAGTGGGCAGGCTCTTAACTAAGGCTTATTTTGGGGTAGGGCTTACATTGTACACATGTGGGAAAAATCAATCTAGGCTTACTTTCGGGGAAGGTTGTATTTTCAGGAAAGCTGTATAATAATTATAGGGATTCATAACTGAAGAATATAAACATCCATGCTGTGAGATAATTGAATCCACCTAGTTAATTATTATATGATTATAATATAATTATAATCACAGACTGATGGCCTATGTAAGTATTTTATCTGATACTGTAGACCAGGGATGTCAAACTTGATTTCATTGAGAGTCACATCAGGGTTGTGTTTGGCCTCAGGGAGTTGGGATGGGTGTTGTTATGGTGGGCGTGGTCAGCTTCACATCACTCTTGTCTGGGGCTCCTGTGACGGCCCGAGCACTCTGCCAGTAAAAATAGGCTCCTGGGCTCCGTGTTCAGCTGTGATGGCCTCCTGCAACCCTCTGCCAGCAAAAATGGAGCTCGCAAGGGCCGCACACGGTCCTCCAGAGCTCCATTTTAGCTAGCAGAGATACCGTGAGCTGGTCCTTTGCTGTTTCCACGCTGATGCCATGGGGCAGATCTAAGCACCCTGCAGGCTGGATCCGGCCCAAAGGCCTTAGTTTGACACCCCTGCTGTAGATCATGTCTTACATTCTTACTCCTCATGTTTTTCAGTATTTATGTGAATGCACTAGGAAATGTTCCATGGAAGTAAGGGATGAAGATGATGGATCACATTTGTAATTTGAGAGTAAACTTGCATTCAAAATATAACATCTGCAATCCACAGCATTGCTATTTAAAATAGTTTGGAAACCATAGTCCTACTATAGGTTGTTTAAATGGAAGAAACATATCTTCCCATATTCACCCTTGGTTCCAAGTTCCTTTCAAAACATTGCACCAACTCATGGGCCATGAGAGATATTTTTTTTCAATACTGGAGGCACCCATCTGTAGAAAATATCTAAGAAAGGTTACTTGGAAACTATAATATTGCACTGTTGGTATGAGTTGAAGAACTTTTTATCATATTCACATTTCAAGAACTACTGTAAGTTAATGTAATGTACAGTACACATTTGCTGTGTTTTATTTCTGTTATTAGTTTTCAGCTTTGTTTTTATTATCTGCTATACTGCTTTTATTGCTAATATTACTTTATATTTATTTATTTATATTATTTTGTTATAATTCCTTTATAAAATACTTAATCTTAAAGTATACATCATAACAGGACTGCAATACTAAACATTTCCTTTGGATATAAAATAATAGGTGAGATTTTCTTTAAATTTTGTTTTTGTCAATTAGGTTGCTTAGTCATAAAACAATTTTTGTAAATAATGTTTAGCAAAAAAAAAAAACTGCTTACAAGCAGATAAATTATTATACAGGATAAATCTTCCAAACCAAAAATGATTAACTATTGTGTGTGTGTGTGTGTGTATCTCCTACAATTCCTTTGAGAATCAAAGCATCATTAAAAAACAAAGTATGACTTTGCAGAAACTAAGGAGCACTATTCATTACTGATTAGTTCAAACAATAATCAAGTGCATTAGAAACTTTTCTATTATCATTAGCTACACTTGCTTAAAATCTTTCAGAATTGCTTTGGCAATTTAATTTGTTTAATTCTAGGATGATACAAAGGGGATATAAGAATGGAGTAAGGGTGATATTAGTAGTACTTCTGATTAATGAATTAAAAGAGGTATATAAATCGGAACAAGGAAAAATGGAAATGAAATTAGAATTTCAGTTTCTTCCATTTAAAATTCTTGGCAGAATAGCCAGCACACAATATTAGATATTTTTTGTAAATTTAAAGTTTCAGTGATAGTTCCTTTGGGCTTCTTATACTTCAATAGTGTGTATTGGAATAAAATGACATTATTGTACTATTCTTTCTATCTTAATTTTAGAATCCTTTCAAATATTTTATGATATTTAGGGAAGAAAGACTTACTGGAAATGAAACACACTACTTTGTATGACCAGATGATAATTTCAAATGGTTCAATAAGCCAAATATTCTGATATAGGCAAGTTATAAAAAAAATTATAAACGCTATTCTCAACATATATGGATGATTCTTCAAATTTAGAATGTAATTTTACTTGATTCAAGACTGCATTTAGTTAAATTAAATAATCTTTCGAGACAAGCATATTTAAGGTTAAACAACGGCCTATAATAAGGGTGTCTGTGTGGGAGTTATATCCCAAAAGAATTTGACAGAGAGATCTTTTACTTGTAAATTTGAAACAAGAAATGAGCTATTGATTCTACTTAATGTTAATACCAGAAGTATCCTTCAGATACAATTAAGAAAACAAGTCTAAACTCATTGTACTTTTGAAATAAAATGAAAATATAATAGCATGGCAAAACAGTTTAGCACAAAATTAAATGTCATTTTCCTGCAAATTTGAATATAAATTTGCTATTTATGTGAGGTTGTTTACTGACTCAAAATAAGAAAACAGCAAATATAGCAGGTACCAAAGTTTGAATACCCTTCCACCTGATTCAGTCTTTTTTTTCTATTATAAAGTTGCTACTAATGTTAATAATAGAGCTAAATTAGGCTCAAGCACTTTTTAGTATAGGGCCTAAAATTCCAAGGGAAGACAATTCCACAGATAACAAATATTCTGATCTCCTTTTCCATTCAGATTGTAACTGTGGTTTTGTTTATTTTTAACAACCAGGAGGTCTCTAAACATTTCTCTGAGTATGTGCAATTGAAAATAATTCATAATTACAAACTAAAGATTTTAAAATAAATAGCTGAAGGTTTGGCTAGCAATTTCAACTATAAGAAACATTATATACACGGAACGTATTTGAAATTTAATAATAATAATAATACATTTAATATCTTGATAAATTATTGGATGATATAATATTTTGGATAATATCAATACAGTAATATAGAAATACATGATTATCCAATGAAATATTATATGATATTAGACAACTTGTGACCTGTTAGGTCATCATTTCAGAGATATTTCCTTACCAGTTATCTCATGCCTTTAACAATGGCCATTATACTGAATGTATTGGAAAAGTTCTTAAAAATTTAATATTCAGAGCTAATCTTGAAATTAGCCTGTGCTGCATATTTAATGAAATTTTGTATTGTCATAAAATGCCTTACAAGAATTTTCTGTCATAAAATGTTTTATAAAATTTGCCAAATTTCAATTCCATGGAAATAATAGATCCTGTATATTATAAGTTAGCTCATCTGAAGTACACTGGTGGAAAATGTTTTGCTCTATGATGTGCCATTTTGTCAAGAGGTTTAATAATATACATGCAAATCCTTATTATTGACAATAAATATTCATGTCTTAATGTGCACAAATGCCAAACAACTGAAATGTCTACTACTTCCCAAAAGTATTTTTACCTCTAGGTAAGTCATGGGAATGAAACAGCTCAAAAACAAGCAGAAATATTTTATTCCTTGACAGCAAGTAGGAACACAAACCTGAACCTGTTCTTTAATGAAATCTGCTTACTGAATGAATCAAACATGAGCAGATAAAAGAAGAGGTTCATTTGATCAGGCAGTCAAAATTCATTAATACCACTTATATAATCTATCCAGCTTCAGTTTATTTATTTTATTTTATCATTTTATCAAGATTTATATACCGCCCCCTCTCCCAAGGGACTCGGGGCGGTTAGCAAGGTATTTCACAAAATAGTAATAATCTCATTAATTCAATAAAATCTCATAACTTTTAACAATATGGTCTATTTTTACCAGATCATCTAGTATAGCTTGTGAGGAAATGAAGATTTTAAAAAATATGGCCTGACTACACATGCAGTTTTCATGTAATAAAGCATAGATGAGCTATTCATTTTAGTAAACACTCTTATTTGTTATATGGCAATTTGTCCTATTTGATGAAGTAGTGTGATGCTATACTCTATTTGAATATATGCTTTTAGAAAGGTGTGAATAATAGGGGATTGCAGAATCTCTCAAAACATAGATGAAAAAGGGCATTGGTCCTACCTGATATGCTCCTTCTTGTTGTGCTGAGCAGAGAATCCAATGATTGGGTGATCTCCCTGTCCTGATCACATGATTGAGTCGACCAATTAAATCGCTCCTTTCTACTGAGTATGCCCTAGTATTTTCAGCGAAGAACTTGATTGACGTCTGGAACTCCTTTAAAAACAAAATCTCTGGCCTTCCTAGTAAATTGCTGACTAGAAAAAAGGGGGAGGGTTTTGGATTCTCTGTTCAGTACAACGAGGAGTGTATCAGGTAGAACCAATGCCCTTTCTCCACTGTGGCTGAGCAGAGAATCCAATGATTGGGACCTATCAAAGCTAGCTGTCCCAGAGGGCGGGATCCCTCTACTAAATCAATGGTCCTCCGCAAGGCGGACCTGCTGACCCTCCGTCTGAAGGCAGCTTCAGAAGAAGTGAAGGCATCTAATCGACAATGCCTGATAAAAGGGTAAGGTGAGGACCAGATGGCTACCTTGTATATTTCTTGAAGAGAAGACTGCATAGACCAGACCGCAGTAATAGATGCACTCCTGGTTGAATGTGCTGTGATACGACCTGGAACAGGTAACCTTTGGGCTTCATAGGCCCTAGCTATGCATGCCCTGATCCATCTCCCTATGATAGCAGAGGAAGCCTTACAACCTAAGGAAGCTGGATAGAAATTTACAAACAAAGCCTCTGTTCACCTAAAAGTGGACGTCCTCTTCAAGTAAATACAAAGTGTTCTGCAAAGTCTAAAGTATGCCATTCTCTCTCCCTAGGGTGTGAAGATCAAGGGCAAAAATCTGACAAAGACAGCTCCTGCTACTTGTGAAAACACAAATTTACTTTTGGCAAAAAAGTTAGATCTAATTTAAGAACAACTCGATTAGGGTGGAACATGCATAGATCTTCTTGCACTGACAGGGCCACCAATTCCGATATCTGATGAGCCGAGGTTACAGCTACAAGGAAGGACACTTTGAGAGAGAGAAGACATAGAGGAGATGTGCTAAGAGTTTCAAAAAGTCCCTTATGAGGGCCTTGAGTACTTTAACCAAATCCCAAGTGGGATACCTGTGTATGATGGGAGATCTGCTATTGATTGCGCCCCATAAAAAGCTCCTAATAACCTGATGATGAGATAGAGACTTCCCCTTTACTGTGTGCAAGACTGTGGAGAGGGCAGTCACCTGTCTACATAAGGTATTAGGAAACAGTCCCCTCTCCAGTCCCTCCTGTAAAAAAATCCAGGATTTGAGGAACAGATGCTAGGGAAGGGTCTGAGATTTAATGCACCATTCTGAGAAGGTGGTCCACATGGCATCATAGATATGGTTGGTGGAAGCTCTGCTGGATGCCTGAATAGTTTTGATGACTCTCTCAGAAATGTTAGCTTTTCTCAAGGCCTGCCACTCAAACTCCAAGCAGTTAACTGGAACCATCTGGGGTCAGGATGAAACAGTGACCCCTGCTGGAGAGAGGCGATTGAAGGTAAGACACCAATGGTGAGCAACTGACAAGGCTACTAAGTCTGCAAACCAAGGCCTTCTTGGCCAGAAAGGGGCTAGAACAGGGGTGGGGAACCTTGGCTCTTTCATGATTCATGGACTTCAACTCCCAGAATTCCTGATCCAGCATGGGTGGCTC
>JAEANM010022097.1:0-11684 GCA_017656035.1 Myanophis thanlyinensis
ATTCAGGGAGACTGGTATAGATCTATTTCAAGCTCATTTTGCTATCATCAGCCAGCCATACCCTTATGGGATTTGAATATCTATATCTATATATCTATATATAGATGTATTTTTTTATGTTATGTATGTTTTTTATGTATGTGTTTTAAAATAAAAAACCTTTAAAAAAAAAGAATTTGAATGTATAGCATGCTGATCCAAACTGAATCTTATTGACTGAATCTACATAAGGTAGTGTTTGATTTATAACCCTTTGTTTAGTGAATTTACAACGCACTGAAAAAAGTGACAGTAAGACTAATTTTCCCCACTTACATAGCATCGCAGCAAACTTTTGGTCATGTGATCAAAATTTGGGCATTTGGCAACTAGAATGTATTTATGATGGTTGCAGCATCCTGGGGTCGTGTGATCACCATTTGTGTCCAGCCTGGTTCCAACAAGCAAAGCTAATGGGGGAAGCTGGATTTACTGAACAACTGCATGATTCATTTAACAACTGTTTGGCAAAAAGTTATAGAATTGGCACGACTCATTTAACTGTCTTACTTAATGAAGGAAATTCTGGTCACAAGTCAAGAACTATCTGTACTGCACAAAACAATTGTTTGTTTACCTATTTTTCTTTCTTTTTAGGTCCCTGTAATCTTAATTCAGGGTAGAGTTAGGAGCTGAGCATTTATCAGCCCGATGCCCTTCCTAACACCTATGTGAAGTACCCAGCAAATATTTTCTTTTTGGGCTCTGAGAGGAAAAAACATCTGCCTTTACCTCAGATTAAACTTTCAACCTTCTGAATGGGAGGTGAGTGTCTTCATCCCTAGGCCATACAACTCTAATTGTTTCTTTACCTATGTTGGTTAAATATTTGTAACAAGCATGATTCAGATTCATGCAAAGCAATAGTCACATTCTAAGATCTCCAAGGCTACAGAATCCAGCCCAAACCTGCCATTTTTCAGATTTCTCTCCTTGAAGTCTGGAAACAGTTAATCAAAATAACAAAAATCCAGGAGCTTAATAATATTTACACTAGAATTCCAACTGGTAGCCTGATTTCAGATATATAGGCAGTCAAGGCAAGGAAAGACATATTCATTTACTCCTGCTCTTTCTGTACAGGGGGCAGAATGCTTCTTTTCTGTTCTATGAAGGCTGCATCTGTTTCAGCCATTGCAATCAGAGTGCAAAGAAACTCTTACAGCACTGAATTGTAATTATTATACGGAAAGGTAAAATTATTTTAAAAATATATCTGACACAATGTTTTGAAGTGAATTAAACTGAGCTGAAATGTAATGTAATTTAGTTGTTCTCCTGGCTCCACATGCTTCTTCATCTTATCTCAACCTACCATTTGAGATCCAACCTCCGACACTCCTTCCTTCCCAAAGTCCAAGTGTGATTTTAACCTAAAGGTCTTTGTGCAGTCCTGCCACAGACCACAGTCTGTGGATAGACTTGGTGCATTGTAGAGCCTCCATAAGTTCTCTAGATCTATTCTATTTCCTTCTTGGCCCATCTCCTTCTTCAGTTGAGGCTCAAAAAGGAAGTCATCTTTGAAGAAACTCAGCACAAAACTTTTATGGAATGAAGTATTGTAGACCCACAAGTTTTGGGTAGATTAACAAAAAGCAGGGTATACAGATAAAATGGGCCATCATTTTATCATCATGTTTTGCTTCGTCCCTCACCACAGCCCATCCTTAAAGGCCTAAGACTGCTTCCAGGCACAGAGCTAAGTGTGACGGAGAACCCTCTTTACCACATTGTTGTGTGTGCCACATAGTGGTAGAAAGCTTTGTTTCTCCTTGGCCTATTTCTTCCCTGGAAAAACAAACAGGATCATTTAAATGTGCCATGCTGAACTATGGGGGAACTGCTTCCTCCTTAATAGCAAGCATTCATCAAGTTTATCTCATTAGCAGCTTTGTTTAACCAAAGGGTGGCTTTTTTCAACCTGTAAAAAAAATAAATACATAGAAAGAACAGAATGGGAAGAACAAATAGAATAGGGAGCTACAAAGGGGAGAGAAAAATGCTGCATCTGCCAAGCTCAAACGTCCATTATGATTCATGTGCAGCTTCTGGAATCTTCTCCATTTTTTTCCCCCAGCAGCTCCAGGCAAAATCCTAGATCAATCTGTTTTAGATGTTTGTTTCATTGCTGTTGTTCGGCAGTCTGTCATCAATACAAGGGCATCTGATTCTTGGGGAGGGACAGTACACCAGCTGTTAGATGTGTAATTCAGCCTTGGCGGATGGTGACACCACAGATGAGGAACACCAGCAGAAGCATAATATATTCCTTGATCAGTTGCATACCATTAATTCATTGCCTGGAGAAAGGACAGGAGTGGGGAAGGATGTCCCAACATGGACTTAATTTTGATGTTAATGTTTGTTATTCACAACAGGTAGGAACATTCGGAGAGAAAAGAGTGGTGATGAATCTTTTATTTTCTTCTTTTTCTTCTACCTGTGCTCAAGAGTAGAAATGAACTTTCTCACAGAGTTTATATAATGGTATGTGGGGACGTGGTGGCTCAATGGCTAAGACACTGAGCTTGTCCATCAGAAAGGTTCAGCAGTTCGGTGGTTCGAATCCCTAGCACTGCATAATGGAGTGAGCTCCTATTACTTGCCCCAGCTTCTGCCAACCTAGCAGTTCAAAAGCATGTAAAAATGCAAGTGGGAAAATAGGGATCATCTCGGTGGGAAGGTCTGTGCATCTTTGGCATTTAGTCATGCCAATCACATGACCACAGAATCATCATCAGACAGTGCTGGCTGTTCAGCTTAGAAATGGAGATGAGCACCCCGTAGAGTTGGGAATGACTAGCACGTATGTGCGAGGGGAACGACTAGCACGTTATGTGGGAATAATCCTGAGAGACAGGGCTGAGGAGAAGAGCTGGAGTCAGGGCAATGATTGAATAACAGGCAGAGCAATAATTGAAGAACAGCACACAGAAGGAATGGGCTTATGGCAAACATCTCAGTAAGGCAACAGGGGAGAAATGTACTTTCAGACTTGCAAGATTTTAACCTTACAATAAAGTACAGCTAGTACTTCTGGATGTGTTTCTTGCCTGACTGACATCAATCTTTGCTGTGTCCACATGGCAATTGACTCTTATCTGACCCTTCCCTTGAATTTAGCTCTTCCCTCTCTCTCCCAAAGTCATTCCCAGAAAACATTACAATTTGCAAACCTTTGGGACTTTATTTCTGCCCCTCTTTCAACACACCCTAAATACACAGACCTTATTAGATGAAAGAATCCCGATCTTGTTAGCTGCTTAGTAGAATGACTTTATCTTATTTTCTATGCGACTCTTGATTGGCTAGAATCATTATGGAATCCAGAAGCAACAGTCTTGGGGAAAATGTGGCATGAACAATATTGTGTGAATCCTCCTTCATCCTTGCATCCTAAGTACAGATACTATGAGCTGTATCTTCTCACATATATTCCATACTTATACTTACTCAGTTATCCCACTTCGTTTTTAAGGCCATAATTACCTCCATATTCTGAAACAATTGCTCATAATTACTCCTGCAGGAACATAAAAAAGAGAGTTTATCTACGGGCTAGCATTTTCTCCTCAGGAAAAGTGTGATGGACCAAGTACTTCTAACTACTGTGTGGCAAATGATCTGCTGCCTAGTTGCAGGGGTTCCAGGCAAGAAAACCTTTACTGAATTCTTGGATGTTGATCGTTGATTATATCCTAGAAATAGGAGGACGGAACAAAGCCCTTACAGGAGGGACTTGCACCATTACAGAAACGATTCTTGAGTTTGGGGAGAGGGAAATATGAAAGACTCATGTCTAAGAGACTCTTATGATTACATTTTCAATAATTGAACGTATAAATAGATCTGGAGCATCCATCTACTCATTTTATATTTCACTCTTCTCAGCAAGTGACTCTGGACAGTAAACAATCTTAAAATAAAGACAAAGTGTCATTATCAGTACAAAAATTAAAAGTACACAGCCACCAAAGAGTGTTAAGACAACCAGGAGATGGGACTCTTCACACATTCAGGGTGTCAGGCCTGGCAGATTCTTAAAGGTAAAGGTTTCCCCTCACACATATTGAGTAATCATTACCAACTCTCGGGGGCAGTGCTCATCTCGTTTTCTAAGCTGAAGAGCCAGCGCTGTCTGGTGACGATTCTGTAGTCATGTGGCCAGCATGACTAAACACTGAAGGTGCACGGAATGCTGTTCCTTAGCCAAAAGCCAAGCAGGGTCAGGACAATCCTAATCTCTGGAGTGAGAATATTCCAGAGAAAAATGCTATGACAGAAAAGACCCTTGGCCTCACCAACTGGCATTCCTTGGTTGATGGGATCTGCAATTTCAAAGAATTGCTTTGACAGGCCTACATTACCCTACTACCAGGAGCAACAAAGATCATTCCAGAAATCCTAAAGTAGTTTTAGTTCCTGAACTGGCACCCCTTTCTCTTCTACCTCATACTTTTTTTGGTCATTTCTTTCTTTCCCAGTACATGCTGTCTTCCTCTGCCACCTTTCTTTTCCTCTTTCTTTGCCCAACCAGACATTAGAGCCCCATTTTTATTGCTTTTTTAAAACTTTTTTCTTTTAAAAAAATGGGTGTACTGCCTGTAGCGCTTTTCATTTCTGTAGCATCCACGGGGTGCCGAAATACAATTCAATATTAAATTATTATTTCTAAAGTGGCATCAATCTTGCGCATTTCCTGAATTCAGTCGACAAGATTGCTGCAATATTGTGACACTTGGTAATTTTAACTACAGGGGATTGTGATGGAAGAAGGATAATGGTAATGATGGCCAGAAGAAACTATGGTGGGGGTTGGGATGAGCTGTTGTTAGAGAGAGAGAGTAGAAATATATCCCTACATCAAGCACACCAATATTACCTTGTGAGACTGGCATCTATATTGCTAGGTGCCCATCTCAGACTGATACCACTGGATATTATGTCTGTGATAAATCTAATCTCATCTGTGATGATATTGTGGATAAGGGCATGGATTTGGCCTGTATCACCAAATCCTACCTGAACAGTCAAGGCAGAATATCCCTCAATGATACTGGAAGACCCTGATTCACAAATGGTAAGCACTGGCAGCAGATGAAGGCAGAGGTTTGGGGGGCGGGGGGAGGAGACAAGCAATCCCAACACTCTGCATGGGCCACAGGCAAGCTGAGAGTCATTAAGACAATCCTCCCGTGGCCGGCTGCTCACTCCAGCCCACCATCTCTCGGTTTGCGTGCGACCCACACAGTGCATCTGGATTGCATGATTTTCCTCCATGCCTCCGCCATTGTCTGTGCTGCATGGGCTGCACAGCCCCAGAGTGTGCTGACCAAGGGGTCAGCAGGCTGTAGCTGCTGCCAGATACTGTTGGCCCCAGCGCTTCCCACCTTTTGTGTGCATGCTGGGAGGATGGGCACCCAGCCGGGCTAATCACCCTGAAATTGTATTTCCCCTGAAAATAAGAGCTTATTTTGGAGCCACCCCCCAAAATATAAGACTGGGTCTTATTTTCGGGAAAACATGGTAGTTCTAACTAAAATGCCCCTGAATTTTAGAGTCTCTAGTACTGTAGAATGAACCAAGAATTATATGAGAGCTTCTGGGCCCATTTTTTAATTAATTGTAAGCATACTTCTATTTTTAATAATCTGAACTGTAATGAAAATTCTTAGAAAAAATTTCTATAAAATCATTTCACAGCTCAGTATCCAAGTTACTATGCAGGGATTCTAGAAAATACCAATTTGTGGTAGGCAATTCAGGAGTTGACCCTACAACCCTGACAGCATGTTTTCCCTGTCCCTTTCCCAATTTTTGCTGATTTTTCACATATACCTAACAAAACCGCATTAAAAATATTTTGCAGCTTTTTTATCTTGAGTCATAAAATACGATCAACTGCTGTCACTTGAAGGGAAAATATGAATGCATCTTAAACAAAAAAAACAACAAAAAGGCTAGTGAGAGAATTGAAAACTGTAGGGGTTTTGAGATTATACATCACAAATAAATTGAGATAACAGAATACCCAATTCATAACTCAAATGGAGTGCTTTATAGGATGGATGCTGTGTATGACATATTGATTGCTGACAAAAGTAGTTCACCATATATCAAACTTTTTCACCAGGCAAACTTGCCTGGCTTCCTACCTCCACTTTCCCACACAGTTCTGATATATTCTGTGACTGCTTTATCTAGCTTTATCTAACTGCAGAGAACACACAGGTCAGAGTGAAAGTCTGCCATGAGACCATTGGAACAGGAAAGGAGTTCATCTTCCTGGGCTCTAAAACCAACCAAATTGACCTCAACCATGAGTTCACAAGATGTATAGTGTTCTGACCCAGGCTTCCCAAAATCATGAAGCAGACTCCTTGTCTTGACAAAACCCCTTTTTATTACGCTAATGTGAATTCCTCTCATTTGCATCCAGCAAAGTCCCAGCAAACAGTCTTTCAAGGGTGAATTTACAACCATAGTCTTATCAGGTTTGGAGAGCTGCCAGGCTGGTATCTTCCAAACGCAATGCTGTACAAGAAAGTACTTGGCATGGAATCTTTGAGAGTCATGAACAAATCTTCACACTAATTAAGCAAACTAATTGTCTCCTGCAAACTCCATTTTCTTTTTGCTCCTCTTTATTCCCTATGGGAGGGGACATTCACTGTCCACCTGTGCCTTTACTCCTGAGTTGGCCCTTGTTCCTTAACTGTTCCCTTCTCCCGGCAGTTCTTCATATGCGTACATTGGGAACAGGCTTCAGCTGTTCTTCTACCCCACTGATCTCTGACTCCAAAAGCAGCTGATAACTGTTGGATGGCCTTCCCCCCATCTCTGCCTCCGATGGAAAGCACTCATCAGAGTCTTCCCCAGACTCCCGGACTGGCCCGTGTTCTCACCAACCTCCTCACTGTCTGATTCTGCCACCAACTCTGCTGGCTGCTGGCGGACCACAACATATAGCACTCAGAAGAACTATAATATCTGGCATGAATAACATCTTGAAGAATAAAGACATTATCCACACAACCAAATGCAGATTAGTTGATGCAACAATTTTTTTTCCAATTGCTACTTATGGCTGCAAAAATTGCACTCTGAAAAAGGAGAAGGGTGGACACCTCTGTATTGTGGTTCTGGAGGTGACTATCACATATCTCATGGACTGCAAAAATAGCAGACAAAGAAGTTCTAGAGCAAACTTCACTAAAAATATCCATTGAAGCCATGACTCACTTGAAAAGTCAATCATGCTGGGAGTGATCAACAGAAAAAAGATGCACTCACTGGCTGGACATTATAAAAGATGAGACTGAGATGACCATGGCAGATCAGAAGGAGGCAGTGTGAGACAGATGGCCATGGAGACTGCTGATCCATAGAGTGGTCAAGGGTTGGACACAGCTGAATGACTGACAATGATGACATTTCATCTAGCGCTGAAACAAAAAGTATTCCTGAAGAATAAGAAAAATAGTCAGAAAAACAATCTTCTCTCAGTTCTGGTTTGTTTCTGTATAGTTTGTTGATAGGGTTATGGCCAGATCTTTATTGCCCTGCTTATAGAAACTGCCCACCCAGTCACATGATCATGCAGCCACGCCCACCAAGCTACGTCCACAGAACTGGTAGTAAAAAAATGTGAATTCCACCACTGGTTATGGCCACTTTGAGGAAGAGATGGATTGGATTTGACATTTACCTTGCTGCCCTCTAAAGCATAAGCCCAGGGTCCAGTCTATCTCATACCACGGACTATCACTTTGTGGTCCTATCTAAGTGGATTGTTCCATTGTTTTAAAAGAGGAATGAGCACACTTTGATTCCCGCAATGGATGAATGGCTGCAAAAGTTGATGGAGCTAGCAGAGACGGCTAAATTGACTGCTTTGACTGAAGAAAAAAAACATTACTTTTTTTTCTATTTGGAAACCATTCCTGGACTTTGTGCTTGAGATGGAAAAAAAATTGATTTTGGGTTTTACTGATTAGATAGGTTTGTTGTTATAGAAATGGCTACTTTATATTGCTATGTAAAAGTAAAAAGTTGAGGTTTGATGCTATTATCTTATTCTACGGTGCCAAAAGACGTCAGAAGTCAATACCTTTTCTTTCTTTTTTCCTTTTGCCCTACCCTTTTCCCTTCCCTTTTCCCTCCCTTACTTTACCACTATGTTCTTTCGTATTTTTAATACTTTACATTATAAGCTATGAAAAAGATAAATAAAAGAGAAATGAGCAGTAGAGCTGTGCAAAGCATTTGAGGTGTCATTTCACAAAGTGTGTTTGGTCATCTCCTTGTGGTACAATGGCAGCTCTACTCTTTGTTCCTTTACTACTTCAAATATTTTGCTGGGTTGTCTCTTCTGGTGGACTAATGCAATTTATTTTATTTATTAATTTAATTTATATACCGCCCCCTCTCCCAAGGGACTCGGGACGGTGCACAGCCATTAAAAACACATAGTATAATTAAAAATCAGTTAAAATAATTAGATTATGGCCAATCAATTAAAATACAGTTTAAAAAATTTAAAACTCCATTTAAGCAAAAAAACCCATTACTTTAAAAATCAATTAGATATAAGTTTAAAATTTGATTTAAAATTAATTTCAACCCTCAGGTATCAGGCCAGGCCGGCTCGTTGAAATAGATGGGTTTTCAGGGCACGTTGGAAAGCCCGGAGATCCATAATAGTACAGATTTCCGGGGGGAGTTCATTCCACAGGGAGGGGGCTGCCACAGAGAAGGCCCGAACCCTCAGGGTTGTCAGACGACATCGTCCCGACAATGGGACCCCAAGGAGGCCAACCCTGTGGGAATGCACTGGTCGGCTGGAGGTTGACGGTGGCAACAGGTGGTCCCGTAAGTATCTGGGTCCCAAGCCATGGAGCGCTTTAAAGGTGAGCACCAACACCTTGAATTGCACCCGAAAGGCCACAGGAAGCCAGTGCACCTCGCGCAGGAGAGGTGTAACGTGGGAGCTCCTAGGGACTCCCATAATTACCCGCGTGTCCGCATTCTGGACCAACTGCAGCCTCCAGATGCTCTTCAAGGGGAGCCCCATGTAGAGAGCCACTTTACTGACCATTCCAGTGGAAATGTGCATACATATATTTGAAAAAAGAGCCGTTATTGAAGCGGCTGTAAGGAACAAGTTAGCTTTCACACTTCAAGGAATGGCACCACAGTGGCACTGATCTACACCAGAGTTCTTGTATGAATGTCCTATGTTTCACATTTGAGCCCAGAAAACTGTTTTGAGGTGAGTGTTGGCATGTATGTTGCATCTGTCAGTGCCTCTTGAAAAAGGGTCTTTTCCTAGCATACATGACAGGTGTGTGATCCCAGGAAAATATCCTTTAAGTTAAGAGGTGTCAACAGCTCACCCTTACTCACACTTGATTCCCTTTTCTATTTCAGATCCTTAAAGCTTTGTAAAACAACCTATTAAATGGCTTGCAGAACTTATATAACTTCCAAAATAATAGTTTGGGCTTGTTTGTATGTTTTGAATGGGTGATAGGGGGGAAAAATATCAGTTTTTCCAGCAAAGCAACTGGTCTTTTCATTTTTTAATAAAAAGGAAAATCACCGATTCCATATATTATTTGATTTATTTAAAAACCATCTGGATCAATTGATTTATTTTCTGTTTCTCGATAAGGTCTACTATTTGTTATGACTATTTACTTTTAGTTCCTGCGGGAACATATCAATTCTGGTGCTATCTGACCAAAATCATCTGCAGCAGAGCCTGACATCACAAATCACCTCTTGTTTCTGACACCTTATCTTCCTTTATCACTTTTTTGATCCCCTTATCACAGAACTGTTGAACTGCCTCCTTTTTTCCCCCCTTTCCAGCTTCTGATGCAGTTAAATAATTTCTGCATGTATTATAGATGAATATGATTAAATAGGAATGATCTCTCACACGGTGTCTATTCTGGATAACATTTTTCCTCTAGAGATAAAGCATGGTTCAACATGCACCAACCATGTCTGCTCACTTTTCCAGCATGTATTGAAAGCAATTTCTTCATTTTGGCATTTGATCTATGACCAATAGCCACCACTGTTATTGTCTTGTTGTTAATTGTGAAGTCATGCCTGACCCATCGCGATCTCATGGCCAACTTTCCTTCAGGCCTTACTGTCCTCTATCATCCTCCGTCCTATTCTACTTTTGCCTTCAATCGTTCCCAGCATTAGGCTCTTCTCCATTGAGTCCTTCCTTCATTCTTATTCGGTGGCCAAAGTATTTGAATTTCATCTTCAGGATCTGGCCTTCTAAAGAGAAGTCAGGGTTGATCTCCTCTAGGACTGACTTGTTTATTCACCTTAGATGCGTTATTGCTTATGATATATTAATTCTAGATACTTCAATCAGTGGATTGCCTTCAGAAGACTTTGGTGCTCCAACAATGGAGATTTTAAAGAAGAGATTGGACAACCATTTGTCTGAAATGGTATAAGGTTTCCTGCCTGAGCAGAGGGTTGGACTAGAAGACCTCCAAGGTCCCTTCCAACTCTGTTCTTCAATGTTATCTACCCAGAATTGCATAATATCACAACTGGTGTTTACAGTTAGATATAGTGAAATAAATTGAATAAATAAATAAACAAGCAAGCATTTAATAAATAAATCACACAACTGCAGTAATAATTTCTTCTGAAAACTAGTTAGTAAACTGTTGTCTTTACTGCACATGAAAACAACAAAGCAGATAATTATGGACGGCCTTTCTCAGCTTGAACTCAAGCTGACAATGTTGGTTGCATTACTTTCCCATTGTCATTAAAAGCAACACTGCCCTGCAGTGTAAACTAGAATGCTGACTACTGAGTATGTAAAACCCCCAAGGAAAGACACCCATGGTTTGTAGTCCATTTTATACATTAACTTGATTCAGTTATGGGAAGGTGACCTCAAAGACTAATAAAGTAAAAACATCAGGTCACCTGCGCTTATATAATATAAAAAGAAAGAGAGAGTCTGAAAGTTTGCTGCTAAAAGGTATATCAAAGATCAATTACATCTCCTAGGATTGTACAGAATGGAAAACAATTTTCGGTATAGTGATGCATTAGAGATAAAAATGGATTACTTACCATCTAAGTAGATTTCATTTATAAAAACATATGGTGGTTTAAAGCACAAACAAGATAAAACTAGACCACCTATTTATCTTTCTTGATTACATCTACTTCTATACGATGCTGAAATACTGTATTAGTACAGAAATAAAATAAATAAATTTGAGAAGACAGCAGGGAAAGTCTTTTGCTCATCTTGTATCTCGCATATTATTACTACAAGGGACTATGATATAACAATTATATGGGAGCATAAAAAATAATTACTTTCACCAACCTGTTGATCTCTAAACCTCTGAAGAAGTAACATCCCCTCCTGCTTGCTTTATCTTTCTTTAAATTGTACTTTAGTTCAACCACTCCATGCATCCAATGGAATAAGCTGCAATATAGACAATAAGTAGGTGGAAGTGCAACATGAGAGGGAGAAATTGGATAACCTTTTCCAAGGTTATCCTTTTCTTTACCTGCTGTGAACCGCCCCGAGTCCTTGTGGAGATGGGGCGGTATATAAATGTGATAAAATAAATAAATAAATA
>JAEANM010022098.1:0-11684 GCA_017656035.1 Myanophis thanlyinensis
ACACACACAGGATTTTATCTGTACATAATAGTAAAGTGAAGTGAGATAATTGTTTCAGTTAGTGTTGGTTTGAGGAATGAGATAGCAGTGGATTTTCCTGATACCATTTGTGATTCATAATACAATACTCTATTATACAATATTACCAGCTCATATTGCCGGAATGGAGCTTTTGTACCTGCTGAATTCTATCTAGAAAACTTTTTGAGATGATACTAAGAAACTCCTTTGCCCTTTTTGCTTTTTCCATCCTGTTTCCCAAAGCTTTTCAGCATGAAACTGCTGAAAGAAGTCAACCATACATTTGTTACTCCAAAGAATAATTGCCTAGGATTACAACGTAGCTCTCTTGCTCAAGAAGATTGCCTTATTTCAAGTCATTCCACATCCTTCATTGAAAATGTATATATTTTCAGACGTAGCTGTGCAGTTCTAAGTATTTTGGGCCTTTTTGGCTTTATGTCTTATACAGCAAATATTGATTCATTTGACCATTTCTCACTTTGAATTTCAAATAAGTGTGAATTCTACCGATGAATTGCTTTCTTCCATTATGTTCTTCTAGGGCAATGAATATGGGGTCATGGCTACAGTTTCTCCACACAAAATAACATTTTGACAATGATCCAGCTGTCTATGGGGGGGATCACAAATTTGAGTAGAAAGTTGCAAGTCTTACTTTGCTTAGGCAAATGAACTTCTCTTCCTCAAATGCAGTTAGGCTTTCACTGGCTGGAGGAAAATAAACAGACCGACAAGAGTATTTGGGGTTTAGAGTATGGTCATCTGCAATATCAATTTGTGTAGTATTTTTGCTCTTATCTTCCATCCTTCTATAAAACCCTGATTGCATCTCGTCTTGCTGCTATTGATCTTGAACAGGGTTTGCTCATAATGTGTTCTTCATTGGTTGGAACCTACTTGATATTCTTCTTGGTGTGCTGCTCAGCATAGCCTAGGCCTGCCTGACTATCCATTGCTCTGTGTGAATGTCATCTCCTTTCATTGGCTATTGCCTATCCTGAAGTGCCTTCCATGAATGAGACATGAAGAGTTCTACACCAGTGGAGAGAATAGTTTGTACAGATCTTGTGGAACTACCAACTCATAAAGGGCTACGGTTATTATCCTTAACATAGGATAATAACCGTAGCCCTTTATGAGTTGGTACGTTGACACTGACAGATTATAATATCTCTTTTCTGTCTGCCTCTAAGTTGTGATTTCACAGTCAGCAATGTTTTCTCTGGGGTTTATTTCAATGCTGGCTTTGCTGGATGCCAGGCTCAGCCTTTACATCAGGCTGGATGGGGCTTGAAATGAGAAGGCATCTGGAAGTTAGCCTGGAAAGGACTACAAACTCTTGGCATGTACCAGAGTTCCTGAGCCAGGTTGTGCCTGGAGCTTCTGGGCTCTGGCCTAAAAGGAACAGAGCAGATTTCAACTAGATTCCTGGTATCCATTGGCTAGTTTCACACAACATATCACACAATTCAAGACCTGAAAGGGCAGAACAGGGAAAAAAAGGTTTCACCTGAGAAAAATGACTGAATCCAGATTGTTTATTTATCCATCCAGCTAGTTTATCTTTCAGTACTTTGTGCAACTCCAGGAAATGGATTTCTAAGTAAGAGATTAAGTGTTGCATAAACATATCCTTTATAGCCATTCAGAAGCTGTCCTGCCTGAGACCAGTCATTGCTCCAGGGATCCCATTTTTGAGTGAAGGGTGTGACTCTCTCCCAACAGTTCCTTTTAACAGAGATCTTGAGCATAAGCCAAATAAGAATCTTTAAGAAGCCAGAGATAATTGAGTGTGAGTGAAATACATGGTCAATAGATAAAGTATGAAACAATATTTCTGTAACCACAAAAGCTGTGTTTTACTGACAGAGAAGCAAGAAGAAAATTCAATACTCCATCTGGGTGCACACAAACTTTATTGGGAAGGCCATGCATACCTGGACCAGTTTTTTGGTGAAAAAGAGAAAGCAGGCAGGAGCACCATCCTAAGCTCTTAGTCCTGGTCTGTTTGGATAGGCAGCTGGCAGAATAGAGGATGGAGTTCTGATAGTGGATTTTCCATATGTAAAGGGAGCATAGAATGATAAGGAACACGTTCAATGTTAAAATGGTTCCCTGGCTCACTATTAAAAAGTAGGAGCTTATTAGTTTTACTCATGGGGGACTCATACAAATACATCAATCATTGGGAGGGGTCCTGTATTTGAATACCTCTGCTTTGTAAATCTAGCCAATGATCTGCCAGATATTTTTGGAATATGATTTGGCATCTAATTTTTGGACAAGTTCATTGGGATCAATGTAAACTGAAGTCTAGCAAACACCAAATAATCCAAACATTTGCTTTTGTCCTGTGATTTATTCAGTGGACATACATATGGGCATACAAGGTATAGAGGGGATGAATACGAAAGGATGGAGGGAATTGGATGCTTTTGCAAACTTCAGCTGGATTGGCACATTTCTGGAACAATATGAAATAATTTCAATTATAACATGCAATAGAAAGGACAATGAATAAGGATTTAAAAAAAAAACACCATCATGAATTATGCCATTTAGCTAAGTTTTTGTTAGTTCAGTTTGAATATAAGAGCCATTTTCCCCCCTTTCTTTTTCAACAGTAAGCTATCTCTTGTTTACTTGTTTTGGAATAATAATGAATAGCATAAACTGTCCCAAAAGGTTTCAGATCTCACTTATATGCCCAGAATAAGATAACACCTGTACTGCCCCACCCATAAAGCCTTGTGCTTGGAGCATCTGCTAAACCATATGCCCTGGCTCCCAATTTAGATGTTCATAACTGAATCACTAATGAGTCTATCCATCACTGTTGTGTCTTGGCATCCACACACCGTTTGGCTTGGGCAGAGAAGCTTGGCCTCCTTATGCAATTTTGTTTGCATTCTGACATGCAGGCCAAGGTGCTACCATCGATTTTGATATGTCCAAAATTACAAGAGGATCACATTCACTTACAAAAAAGGAAAATTAAAGCTTGACTGGTAATCCTATGCAGATAGAGATAAAAGCAAAAGACGCATGTCAGCCAATCTGTCTGCAGAGGCTTTAGGTGCTGGCAAAATGCCTCCTCGGTTGGCAAGCCAAAACTGGAAGGTTTGATTGAAACTTTTAAAAAAGAAGAATATTAAAAAGTAACACAAACTAATATAAATCAAGGAAGGAAAAAAAGCAACATAAAAAATACAAAGGGAGAAAAAGAGTTGCAAAAAATAGAAAAGAAGGAAAAACATATAAACTGACTTCCAATATCTTCAGTGCACTTATAAGTGCAAATATAGTTTAACCTTTGTCTAAAAAGTTATTTTCTTTCTGTAATCTAACCTGACTAATCATCAAATCTGTTAATCACAAGGAGTTTTTTTATTTTCATGCAAAAAATTCCATAAGAGCTTTGGCCTTCAATAAATATGGATAATGTCTTTTCTCTAATCAAAGAAATCAATGTATCCATTTCAGCAAAATCTCTAACTACATCAATCATTGCTCCATAGTGGATACCGTTAAATCTTTCCATCCCTTTGCATATAGTAAGCTTACCAGAGTAATATATTTATTATTTCATATATTGAAATAATATTTCATGGGGGTTTTGCCCATTTGTCCATTAATCCTAAAAGGAAATGTTCTGGCTTTGGCTAAATATTGACCTTTAAAATCCTCTATATCAAAGTATTTATTTGAATCCATTTTTAAACTTTTTTTTAAAACATGTCTTTACATGATTTTCACCTTTCCAACATACATTTAAAGTAGGCCTTTTAAAGTCTATACTAATTTTAATTTTATAGTATAATAAATATCCATGCCATACAAACTTCTGGTCATGATCTTCTAATTCTAAAAGTCTCGTGTCTCTTAACAACATCAGTTGTTTTCATTCAGATCAACAACAAGCAGCAAAATACAATTTCAAACCTGATAAATCCAATTCTCCTCTCTCCTTTGCATCTTATAATACCTTATATTTAACATACTTTTCCCAGTGGCCATATAAATTTGGATGTATCATTTTGCCATTGTATAAATTGTATATCCATTGTCAAAACAAGTATTGTCTGCAATAAAAAAAATCTCCATTTTAACATGTCCTTTTTAATTTTAGTCCAGTTCTTAATATAATTAATTTGAAGTAACTTACAATTCATATTTACTATAGTAATACTCAATTTTTTTTCAATTGTAGAACCAGTTTCCTACAACAGTTCTATTTCATCTTCAAATTTCAAAGTTTTCATCTTTGTATTTTGATTATTAATCTTGAAACCTGCTAATATGTCAAAGGCTTTATATTTCCTATTCTATTCCCACTAATTTCTTAAACAACTGAGATCAAATCTCACAAATGGCCCTAATTTATAATTTTATTTTTAATCTTAACTTGATTTTCTGAATGAAGACTTATAAGAGACTTATATGTCAATTCAATACTAGAAGAAAAAATGAACAAAGGTGGAAACAGTGGGCGTCCTTTTCTGAATCTCACAAGATTTTATTCTTTATTAACTTTATTAACTAATGCTTTTTGAAAATTGTAAATCAACCTTACCTATGTATTAAAATTATCTTCAAGGTTCATATGTACCAGAATGCTAAACAAATAAGCAAAAGCAAATATATATTCAAAGTAAAGTCTCAAAGGCATTCTCTTCATCTAAAATATAATGCAATTTGTTTTTCATTGTATTGCTCAAGGTATTCCAAAATATTCAAAATATTTCTAATATTGTCTCAAAATCAAATCAAATTTTATTCATCACATACACAGTCATACTTGATACGAAATGCAGTGAAATGTGTATGCGACTGCTCATAGTTGACTTTGAAGTAAAAATCCGCATTGATATTCATGAATAAAATCCTGTAAAATTATTTTCAACCTTTCAGCCAAAATTATGGTAAATTATTTGTAATCATTGTTTAATAAAGATTCTGGCCAATAGAACTTTTTTTTTCTTTCCCAATCTGAGGAAAATGTTATTCTTGGTGGAGTTTTAGATAACAAAGGAGTTGCCTGGAAGTAGTAATCAGAGATTTAAAAAAAAAAACAGAATGGAAAATATTAGAACAGCTTGCTGCAAATCCAACTCAAGGTTTATTAATATATTTAGCTCTACTGCAGTTAGATGTCCATTTATTTATTTGTTTATTTGCTCTTCATTAGAATTATGAGAGATGTTGCCAAGTACAACATTTGCACCTTATAAAATAGATATTTCTAGCTAATGATAAACATGTATGCTTATTTTTTATAGAATATAGCTCCATAAGGACATTCACATGTAATGCTTAAGCATATGTTTTGGTTTTGACATAGCAGTTATCCCAGGCCTTATCTTAGTATTACATATGAATCAAGCTATTGTGGGGTCATACATATGGTTAAAACTCTTAGTTTAGGATTATAGATGAACACAGCAATTTATGTAATCATAGTAAGCAAATTAAGACATAATGTCTGATTTTTGCCTGTCCCAGAAAAAAGCAAGAGGATCTCCTATTAATTAATTAATTAATTAATTAATTCATCCATTCATTTAATATTTTTTTAAAAGATGTTTGAATTTACATAGTGTGGAATTGGCTGTGTTTATTAGATCTTAAAAGGGGATGACTTGAAAATAACTTTACTAGAAAAAGTATGAACAACTCTTTATAATCTGAAGAACAGTTTTAACCCTAGGAGGGCAGTTCTCAGACTAAAAAATATTCCTTTTCCTAGGCATGAGCAACACAGAATTTTAACAAGACCAGTTGAAATAAAAAGAATAGAGCTATTAACATTTCATAACCCAAGTATTTCCCATTAGACATGATTTATCTCCTCAGTCATTAGGGCAGAACCATTCATAATTTCTTTTTAATGACTTGACTGTAAATTGGGAAGGAGGTGGGACTTTTGACCAATAATGGATGAATCTTCAGGTATCTGTTACAAAACCGTCTCCTGAATTCTAACCATTCTGAACAGTGAACCCCTAATACTTAAGCTAGCTCCAAGAGGAGGCACTTCTGCACCTGAGCAAAAAGACTCCAATAGAGCTACATATTTTATGTATTTTTTAGCTTTACACACTCCAACAGAGTATGTAAGGCTAGAAGATATGGTTTTCCTACCATGTGATGAGAGGGACTCCATTTTACAGATCTACATCTTTTCTTAAAAAAAGAAAAATAATAATACAAAGGCAGAAGAAAACCTTTGCACAATCTGGTTGTCCCTCTGCAGCTTCAATACTGCCCTACCTCCTGTTTCTACTGTAATTAGCTAATTTCATTTAGATGACTTCTAAATGTCATCTTAGGGTCATACTCGAGAAAAATAACAGGGCTGGAATATAGCAGTAGAAGATGTTGATTCCACTTAAATTATATTTATAGCTGACTTTGTTGCTTCCTGTGTTTTTAAAACTTTTCCCCTTAAGTCCCATTCAACATTGCAATTCAGTGGCAATTTCTGGATAGGTTCTAATGATCACACACCTGGCTTTGAGAGGCCACTTGTGTCCCCTGTGCCTGAAGCCATGAAACTTAACTGGGCCTTGTTCCGGAAAGAGTAAAGGTTGGACTTTAAATTTTCTATCTTTAATCAGATTAAAATCAATCAAGGTCCTGGCAGTAAAGCATATGACTTAGACCTAAACTATCTGCTTTGCTAAATCCCTACCAGATTCCTGCTGTAGTGTGAGGTAGTTGAACAATGTCTCTCTTTCCATTTCTTAATTTTCCCTCTCTGCTATAAAATTGTCTTGTAAAACTCTCGGATTTTCTTTTTCTTTTGCTTCCACGGTGTTGTAGGCAATTTATGTCTCCTCATGTTCTCTCTCATTGTAACAGGGCAACCATGGTGACATATGATTCAGGGGACCGCTGCAGATGCAGTTCCCTCCAGACTCAGTTCTGCAAATTAACTGGTGCTTAGAGCATGTCCAGCATTACATCATTCTTCAGCAGATGCCTCTTTCTATTACAGTTTGGAAGATGAGAGTATTATCCCACTGATTTTTTTTTTCCACGAAGCTCCTCTGACACTGGTTCCTCAAATAGCTTTCCTGCCCTTACACACAACTGTCTGATTAGAGATTTGTTTTTGAAAATGTCTTTGTTTCAAAAAGTCTCATCATAACTACAGCCTCTTGTCATACTTCTGGGTCTGTTTCACCATTCCACTTTACAAGTCCATTGAGTCTTTACAGCCTTTAACAATTTTGTTGATTGTTATGATTGTAACAAAATATTTTTTAAAAAGAAATACAAGGTCCAACAGGATAAGAGCTGGTCACTATACACCAACGTCATTATGATTTACTGAGAAACTAAAGATAATTTAGCTTGACTTGGATTAGGCATACGAAAAATCATTATTTCTGACTACTTGAATGAACTTGTAATGGATCTTAGTGTGCCTAAATTCCTTCCCTTCCTCTTTGTTTCTCTCCCACCAAAAAAGAAAGATGACAATGGTCAATGAGAGCTTTCAGTTCAACTATGGTTTTCATTGGCATTTCAGGTAACTATAGAATGCTTAAAATGTCATTACTAGAACCAAATTTTCACATTTTACAGGAACTTTAGTTGAAAATTTAGTGATATATGTGAAGGAAAAGTCACAAGCGTTGCTACTTTATGCTGGGAAAAGTTGAACTTTATAGAGCTTTGTTTTTAAGTTAATTTGCACAACATTTCTACCCCACCATTTGTTTACAACGTGGAAAACCTTATTACCTTTGGTTGATTTAAGTTAATACTATATTGAAATATCACTTTCCAGTTTCCCAAAAGATTTCTTTTTCTTTTTTCATTTCAAACTTCCCCATCATGTTCCTTGGCTGCCTACACTTTCTATATGTTCCCTTAGAATTTAATTGAGGCATGAGAACTGGCTACGTCATATTGTATCAGAGGAGAAAGGATTGGGTAATAAAAGCAGGGATAGTTACACAAGCCAGAGTGACTTCAAAATTCAGGGTAAGATCCTGTATCTCATCAATGAGGTTGAGGAGAATTTCATCAAAACTCTTGTTTTCTTTGAGAATCTCCCTTGAGTGTGCATTATTTTCCCTCAAATTGAATGATAACTATCACATAATTGGAAAAAATTAAGAGAAACTGAGAGAAAACTTTCAGCGTAATTCTCTAGAACTTTTCAATTATTCCTGCTACCTTAGTTTTTCTCCTCAAGTTATTGGATAAATGAAGGAGAGTATTTTCAAAGAACAGGAATAATTAGTTTTATAAAATAAGCAAATCGATACTTTGATGTCTTATTTTCACATTAAAACCCCAAGTAATTAATTGCCTAAAATTAGATACATAGTCTAATTGTAAAATCACACATAGTGATTTCAGCTCAGCACAAGTAGTTCTTAACTTACAACAGTTTGTTTAGGGATTGTTCAAAGCTACACCGGCACGGAAAAAAGTGACCTATGACTGTTCTTCACATTTATGACCATTGCAGCATGCCCATGGTCATGTGATCAAAATTCAGATGTTTGGCAACTGGTTCATATTTTTGATGGTTGCAGTGTCATGCAGTGTCATGTGATAAACTTTGTGACCTCCTGACAAGCAAAGTCAATGGGAAAGCCAGATTCACTTAACAGTTTACTAACTTAACAACTGCAAACATTCACTGAGCAGCAGTGGCAAGAAATTTGTAAAATGAGGCAAAACTCACTTAAGAAGCATCTCACTTAGCAACATAAATTTTGGGCTCAATTGTGGTCATAAGTTGAGGACTACCTACATAACAAAGAAAAAATGTATATTGTTAGATACAATAGTTTTTGTATACTCAACAATAGAAATAATGTCTTGCATGTGCTATATTGTATTAGCATTGGATACCCACGCTGCAATTTTATTCTTTATTTTAGTTGACTTGAGATTTGTCCAGAAATTCAGTTTTGAGCATGTGAATGCTTAGATTAAATTCTTCTTGTCATTCTGTATTCTGTCTTGTGAAGCCATTTCCGTCATTTAGTTTAGAAAAGAGCTTCTCTTTCATGAAAAAAAAAAATACAATAATTTCCCCAGGCTGTTTCATTTGTAACTTCTCTGTAAGTCACATAAGCAATATATGTGTTCTCTGGGGATGCCTAAATGCTACTAACATTTGACTGTTTCAGTATGGCTTAGGGAAATTTACTAGCATTTCTTCACTGATTACAAGGCCATAGGACAAATCAATGGTCAGACATAATGTGTTATGATTCCATTCTTGTTCCACTGATAAACCATTATGGTAGCTATTAATTTCCATGAAACTGACTAGCCACATTCAGGTTATTCCTTTTGGTTTAATAACATGAGATTCTTCTTTCCCATTTTTAAGCTATAAGTTTGAAACACTCTAGTCATCAATCCAGTCAACCAACCAACCAACCACTCAATCAATCAATCAATCAATCACACTTAAAGTTATAGTTAATAGCTTACATTTGATTTGCACATGAACTTTCTTTCTATCCTGACATGAATGGTCAAGCCATGTATCATTATTGGAACAAGCTAATATTTTAAGCCTACAATTTGAGTAGGTTTAATATTGTCCCTTGTTCATTAATATTTTGGGATAAAGATGGTGCAACTGTGAGCAATGTTTCATGCATTTATAATTAATGCTTTTGAGTGCATCTGAATATGCAACTATTTCATATTCTTAGTATTGATTTTTTTCAAATTTCTCTGCCTTAGAAAACATTTGTGATATTTCTCCATGAATAAAATTGTCTATAAATGATCCCCCTAATCTCAATAACCCCTATGGTAGAAAAGTCTGTTCTTGATATCTAGTTTGTTACTAGTAGCAGAAAATAGGTGGACTTGTGTAGGATTACCAAAAGGATTGCTGGTATGAAATGGGGGCCCTTATCTCATCCTTTCCTTTTTAATGATGGGTAATTTGGTGTGCATGTATGTCACTATGTATGTATGTATGTATGTATATTTGTGGCAATCCAAATTGTAGTGTTCTCTAACTATAGATATGTCACTGTGTAAAATATTGTGTTAGTAGTTTTAATGTTTTTACTCACTCTTATGATCCTTATGATTGAACTTTCTCTGTATTTTAACAATTACTTTATTCTATTCTATAGTTTTCATCAACTATAAGTAATATAACAAATGAAGGCTAATACATGTGTCCCAGGATAATGTTGCAGGATCCTATCTGAACCAGAGTCTTTGTCTTCCAAGTTTTAAGTAATGTAACAAATCTAGGGGCCCTAATGTTAGCAGTCCCTCATTTCTTTCTCTCTATTCACAATACAAATGTTTATGTCATGATAACATTGCTTTCCAAGTTGCAGTAGTTGTCAGTGAAGAATAAAGAAAACCCAAAAAGCAGTGATAAGTCATTATGTGTGTTATCATGTAAGACAAGACTAGGAAACCTGCAGACTGTTGAAGGTTGACAGCAAAAAGATCACATTATGGTAGTGCAATTTTATCACATTTGGGGAATTTGAGTGGGTTTGAAAATGGAAATAGAAGTGATTTGCCCTATAGAAGCTGCCCACACAAATACATTCAAAACATAGTACCCTCCCCCTCCAGTCCTAAGCACCCATGAAAGGATGGACTGAAATATTACCTTGTCATCAGATGGACTGTTGCAGTCCCACTGGAAATCTTACAAGATTTTGATATCATTGCAGTTCTATTTCTGATAGCAATGACAAGCTAAACACATCTTCGTGGACAGTGGAGACAACAACTATGTCAAAGATTGAAGAATCAGTGGATAGACTAGTTCTTCAAAACCTTTCTGGATATGGAGAGGATCGGGGAATTGCCCACTAATGCTCCGAGATGACTATTCTCCATGAGGACACAATGGTCTCCCATAGGTTTCAGTGCCAGGAGAAAAATTGATCATCAAGCTCATAACTGCAGCAGAGCTTTTTAAAGGACACTAATCTCCTTTTAGTCATTTTCAAGAATTGCCTATTTAACTATCTTAAGGCTATTGAAAATCTTCAGTGTAACAAGTTTGAAAAGCCACCGGTTGAGTTTATCTTCATTTCTGAAGGTAATGAAACTGTAAGTTTAAGAATTTTAAAGAATTTCAAATAAATGGCAAAAAGATAAATGAATTTTTCAACCAAGAAAGCTATAAATGAATCAAGGGACTGGACATATTTGGGATATTGAAACTTTTAGTGTAAGATTTTGGAACTAGCTAATTTAAATAAACTGCTTTTTGTGGGAACAAGAACCTTTTTCTTTTCTGTAAATCATAACAGAGATTAAAGATTTTATGATTTAAATTGGACATTGGAGGGGACTAAAGATTCCAGGCAAAATGAAAAACAGAATTACGTTTTATTCTGCCTCAGATTAACACTACAACACTTGAGACTTTCCAAGAATGGAGCCAGAAATTAATAGTCCCAGTATGAAATGTTGACAACCCTTTACAAAGTCATGAGAAGTGCCATCTGTTTGTAACCTTATAGAGGGTGAACAACTACAAAATTTATTTAAACTTGTGATAATTATTGGAAATTACTTCTTTGTTTATTTTCTTTTTCTTTATTTCACTCTTTCCCTTTTTCCTTCTTTTTTATTTGCACATTTTACTCTCTTTTAACTTTACTTTCTGTGTTGTGTCAGTTTGCATAGATAGA
>JAEANM010022099.1:0-11683 GCA_017656035.1 Myanophis thanlyinensis
TTATTTACTTTATATACTGCCCCCTCTCCCTCAGGACTCAGGGCAGTTTACAGCCAATAAAAACAGAATAGAAATACAGAATACAATTAAAATCAATTATCTATTATCTATAACATATCTATGAAAAGAGACTATTTAGTCTAATGGTTAAATCACCAGGCTAAAAACTGGGAGACTGTGTTCTAGTCTCACTATGAGTTGCAGTTCCAAGGCATAAAAAGCCAACTAGGTGACTTTGGGCCTCTCACTGTCCTTCATCTCATCTCTACAGCTCACTTCATTAGATGCCTTCAGTAGTTAAGCTCATGTGGGATTTAAGTTGGGATGAGGTAGGCATCAAAACTGGGAAAGAGGGGAAGACAGGTTGGTTAGGCAAATGCAGGTTATGTGGGAAACAGATTACAAGTACCTTATCAATTAGTAACTGTACTGTACTCTGTTTTGAGACCTTCTGATATCTTTTGATGCCTTTTCAATGAGTACTGTCTCATTCAACAATACTGGGAAAGTTCCCTTCCCCCCAAATCAGTGATGGGATTCAAATAATTTAACAACAGGTTCTCTGCCCTAATGATTGGCTGGGTAGGCATGGCTGGATGGTCATGTGACTGGGTGGTCATGGCCAACTCGATCTCACTCACGTCAAGGGGCGCTTAGCCTCACTCAGCGTCTTGTGACCGTGGGGATGCTGCAACTGTCATAAGTGTGGATACCTTCCTTTTTCTCAGCAATACCTGCAACATGGAGTTACAAATCCTCCACTGCCCCAGATGTCTACTTTGATATCTCCATCAGAATGGAGCACCTAGGAAATCAAAATTCTCTGATATTTATTACTTTATCCTTCTTTATCAAATGCTCTGGATGGTTACATGTTGTCTATGGAACTGGTCCATTCAAGAAATGAACATTTTGTATGAATTGAAAGCCAGTCACTTACGAGATGTGCGTATATTTATGTCTATGTTAGTAAAATTGCAGGAGCAGTGATCCCACTGAAGACAAGATAAAGTGGCCTGGAGGATTCTACATAAGTAACAAGTAAGATCCTGATCATTCGTTCATGTAATAAAATGCATCTCATGAAGGTGAAGGTCTCAGTGCCACCCAAATAATGTACAATTCATCTTGTGAATCTGCAGGACTATCCTAATGGAGTTGCCATTATAGAAATCAGCCATTAATAAAGGAAATCCCACCAGCTCTAATCCTTTGATCACATGCAGTCTGTAGTCTGATGGTCATATGTTGCAGGCAGCCAAATAGTCTAGTTCCTCTACAGTTGATGAAATACAGACTATTTTCTTCTTCCTTGCTTTTGTATTGGGTAGAAAGTTACTTTTTGGTATGCTTTCCCCATCTTCTGTGTGCTTGTGAAAACCTGTTGTCTGTTTGGAGAGAGGAAATATGTCTTCAGGGATTGCTAAGGATCCTTCAAAGGTAACAGCTTACAATCACTTGCCATTCCTGCAGAGTGTAGTAGGGCAGGGTTGATAGCTTTTGGCTATAATAATAATCAAACCCAGGAGCTGTGTACAGATCAACAAGCATAATAAAATATAAAAGACAACAATAATAGAATTGAATTATACAATGAAATCAGTATAATTAATAGTAGTAAGACTAGTCACCCATCCAAACAAATAGCATGTGTTGTGATGGAAGGGCCTAACTTCAAGGGTGTCAAACTCAATTTCATTGAGGGCCACATCAGAGCTGTGGTTGACCTTGGGGGGCTGGGTAGGGGTGGCTGACTGGGTGGGGGTGGCTAGCTTGACACCTTTCATTGGGTATGGCTGACTGGAGGGGCATTGCTGACTGGATGGGCATGGTCTGATTGATGCCACTCCTCAAACTCTTGGCATGTTTCCTCTTCACACTGGGTAGACCAAGCCAAAGCCTGCTGGCCCAATGTTTCCTCTTTGTATTGGGTAGATCAGGCCAAAGCTGCATTGGGTAGACCAGGCCGAAGCAACGCAGACCAGTCCCTTACATTTTTCAGAACTGTCCTGCAGGCCAGATCCAACTACATTATGGGCCACATCTGGCCCATGGGCCTTGAGTTTGGTGCCCTGGGCTAGATAGTCTAGTGCAGGGGTGGCTACACTTTTTGGGCTTGTGAACTATTTCTGCCATACCGGTAGTGGTGATGGCATTTGGCTCACCCACTGGGTCAGAAAGGGGTGGGCGGGGCTTACACCCACTGGTCAGGAAAGGGTGGGTGGCTCATGTTAGTTTTAAAAAGTTTTCCTGCCTTTTGCTGCACTTTGGAAGTGGGATTGCTCCTGGGCGAGCAGCTAAAAGAAGAGAAACCACCACCACGGTTCATGTTCATTAAAAAAAAAAATTCCTTTCCATGAGCCGTGGCAATGGCTTCTCTTCTTCCAGCTGCTCGCCCAGGAGCAATCCTGCTTCCAAAGAGCAGCAGAAGGCAGGCGATCTACCCATATGACCTTTGCGATTGACATATTGGGCACCACTGGTCCAGTGATACCAAGGGCTATGCTGAATAGATGCAATCACAAGAAACAGGTCTTAGTTAATTTAACTAGATCACATCTGTTCCCAAATAACTCATTCAATATGTGAGAATATGCAGATTGACTCCTATAGGTGAAATTAATGGAAGGGAGAAAAGATGGCTTGATCAACTGCATCAAGAAAAGCCAACTACTTTTCCTGGACGAAGTCAATCCAGCTCTTGAAAACAACAAAGGCAAAGTCTGGGTATAGAAAGAAACAACTAAAACTGATTTGTAATTTGGAAGAGCAAGGTGATGCATAAACATTGCTTGAAGGATACAGAAGGGAAAGCCAATAAAAATCCTATATGGAGCTGATTAAGACCAGGAATGTTTAAAAAAGAAACTGAAGGCTTTGTTTTAGTAGCTCAAGAACAAATTTTTCCAACTAATTCCTTGGAAGTGAAAATTCAGTGTGCAACAAATAACAGAAAATGTCACCTTTGTAGAAAAAAGAATGAAACAATTTATCATTTGATCAGTGGATGCAGTAAAATTTCCCAAACTGACTATAAACAGTGTCATGACTGAGATGCCAAAATTATTCATTGGAAACTTTGCCAAAGGGTTGAATTTAAAAGTAGCAAAAACTTCTCAGAACATCAGTACTGGGACTGGTTTTGGAAAATGAGCAGGTTAAAATCTTATGGAACTTTAAAATTGAAACAGGCACCTTGCTCATAACCTGCCTGATATAATAATCATTGAAAATAAGAAATTGATGTTGCTGTACCAGGTGATGCCAGGATTGAGGAAAAGCAATTGAAAAAAATTACAAAATGCGGGGATTTGCTGAACAAAGTTGAATGCTGATGAAAAAAGAAACCAGCTGGTATATCAATCGTGATTGAAGGCCTCAGAGTGACACCTAAAGGACTACCTCAATATTTGGAAGTTTTGAATTTATTGGAGCTGAACTCCCAAATTTTATATATACCATTGCTTGGAATTGACAATATTCATAGATTCTAATTCCTAGATTCTTGGTTAGAACTTGAATACTAAGTGTTCACCAATTTTACATTGTGAATCTAACTGCAGATTACTCATAATAATAATAATGCAGCAGAGCACATCAAATCAAATCAAACAAGCAGCAGAAAAAATAATATAGATCCATCACCTATCTTTGAGGATTTTTTCAAAGAACTGAAAATACTTTAATGCGATTGAGAAGTGATTCTCCCTGGATTAAGGGAGCATTAGACAGATTGCCTCCACTGAAAAGAATCACTCATAGCCCTTTAATCAAAGCACTTTAAATTCATCTAGGGTAGATGGCAAATCATCCATTTCAGTCCATCTTAGCTGACATTCATGTTTTGTGCAATAGAAGTTCCTAGACTGCTTTCAAAGGCTGCAATAATCCAAATTAAGATTAGAGGACCATGAAAAATTGTGGCAATGATACTTGGTCCTCATGAAGTTTAGTTGGTGCATCAAGTACATTTAGAGTCATTGAGATTGTCTAAACTTTTCTACAGTGATGGATCCCAAAGAGTGTGCCTGGTTACATATTTGATCATTTTATTTTATTTATTTATTTAATTAAATTAATTTATATACCGCCCCTTCTCCATAGGATTTTAGGGAAGAGGTCTCTGAACTTGGCAACTTGAAGATTTGTGGACTTCAAGTCCCAGAGTTCCTCAGCCAGCCATGCTGAGTGGGGAATTCTGGCAGTTGAAGTCCACAAATTGTCAAGTTTAGAGATCCCTAATTTAGGGATAACACATTTTTCTTACAGAAAAGAGTGAATATTTCTTTCCTATGTGGGTGTAATTCCTGGCCTTTGTACTGAAGGTGCATCAAATAATTGAAGAGATTTCATATGTGAGCTATTCCCTCCATTTTTGGAATTTGTTGACAATACACTGTACCCAACCTGTAAGTCTTTGGTCAAACAGTCCACTAGCATTGATTATCAGAGTGCATTTGAGATGGGTGGGATGCATCTTCTGAATGGATGACAACTGTATGCCTCACCAATTGTGCTATAGTGTACGGAGGTCTAGAGACATCAAGATCGACCATGCAAATGCTACAAAGGCTCTGTGAAAGAAACCAGAAAATCCAGCCAAAAGAACCAGAAGCTGTTGGTGAGCCTTATTCTATTAAACCTCCACTGGCTTTGACAGACACTGCCAAAAACTGATAGAAAAACATCAACGGTGTCCCTGATTATATATAATCATGTAAACATCAGTCAGCAATATTTTAACCCATTGAGATGTTTGCCACATCAAGGTACACAAGGCCTTCACATTCCAAATCAAATGCTAGATTAATTTCATGATGATCCCTTCAAGACTCTCACAGGGAGACATTTTTCTAAGTTCCTTTTAGATATTGCATTCCTACTTGTTTTAGGGGTGTGCCCTTGACTTATGGCCACAATTGAGCCCAACATTTCTGTTGCTAAACAGGGACAATTGTTACATGAGTTTTGCCCCATTTCACAACATTTCTTGGGACAGGTGTTAAGCAAATCACTGCAGTTCTTAAGTTAGTAACAGGGTTGTTCAGTGAATCTGGTTATCCCATTGATTTTGCTTGTCAGAAGGTTGGAAAAGATGGTCACATGACCCTGGGACACTGAAACCGCCATAAAGACATGCTAGTTGCTAAGCATCCAAAGTTTGATCATGTGACCACAGGGATTGGATATGTGAAAAATGGCTATGTTGCTTTTTTTATTGCCATTGGAATGTCAAACTATCACAAATAAATAGTTGCAAGTTGAGGACTACCTATAGTAAGAAAACTCCTCATCCTCATTTTTTTCCTTGGATGCTCACCAATGAGATAATTATATTTGTGAGGCAGCCTTTTCCAGAGTTTGAGAAAAACTGTAGTCCCTGAAGGAGTCATTCTGAGGTGGCCAGCTGCTATGGATAGAGAGGAAAGGAAAAATGTGAAGTGCAATATCCAATGTCCAGGGTAAGACTAATAGGTCTAAAGGCAGAAGAAAACGTCAATTTATCAACAGTCTAGCAGAACCAAAAGTAAGTCAGATCATAGTCCTAATTATGCAAAGGCTGATAGAAACCACAAGAGCCAAGAAGGAAGAATTTCAATAGTTCTGGAAGTATTTATCTGATTGGGAATGAAATCAAGATGGGATTCAAGAGATGTCAAGAGCTCTCCATTAGCCCAGAAGCTGATTTATATCAACAGCGCAATTTTCATGGAACAAGCAATAATTCCCCAGCATCACTTTCCAAAATCAGTGATCCAAAAAAATAGCAGTTACAACACCAAGTGGACAATCTATCCAAAAAGATGTCATGCTCATGAAATCAAAAGTTGTGCCAAATAGCAAAAGGGTCATATTCTCCATCTCCCTGGCACTTTGTCAAAACTAAGTATGAAATGGGATTAAAATGAATCTAGCAAACTGATTTCATTCATAGTGCCTGGTGTTTATTAATTATCATCCACTTCAACAACTGTAACCAGGAAAGGGATGTAAGAAAATTGCCTCTAGATGCTTAAATCTTCTGGATTCCAATGAAGTGTCTGTAGGAGTAACCTGCACAATAAGATTAAGGACATATGTCTACTGCCCATTTCAGCTTCTGATGCCCTGTGATCATGCCAGATTGGCTCTAAAATGGCTTAAGAAAATCCTGTCTGGACTGAGACAATTTCGCAATAACTTTTCAAGGTAATCATATGGCTAAAATATTCAAGAATTGAGTACGTTAATTGAGTATTTGAGAATTGAATATTTTAATATGTTAGTCTAATTTTAAAATGTATAGTTTAACCTAACTTTTTAATTTTTAATTGTAATTTTTAAACTCTCAGCTCATTTAATTATTTTAACTGTTTTTTTAGATTTTGTTTATGTGTTCTTACTTGCTGTACACCGCCCCGAGTCCCCAGGAAGAGGGGGAGGTATATAAATTTAAATAAATAAATAAATAAATAAATAATTAAATAAATATAATCTAATGAAAATGACAAGGGGTGACATGATAGCAATATTCCATTATTTGAAGGGCTGTCCCAGAGAAGAGGTGGTCAACCTATTCTCTGAAGCACCTTAGGGAAGGACAAAAAGCAATAGTTGGAAACGAATCAAGGTATTGTGGCCTGCCAGCAGCCAGTGGAGCTGTTGGCAGACTCTGACAGTGAGGAACAACATGAGCCTGTCCTGGAGTCTGGGGAAGGCTCTGATGAGTGTTCAGAGACAGAGCTGGGGCCAGGGATGCCTGTCAGTCATCAGCTGCCTTCCAAGTTAGAGAGTAGTGAAATGTTAGGGTTCCACACAACATCAGCAACACAATCCGAACTCCAAAAAGACAAAGTCCAAGGAATAAGATTTTATTGAAGACATTGTTCTGGTACGGCCTGGAGAAATCCCAAATATAAGGTTCCCGGGCTTTCTCCATCCAAGTAAAACTGAAAGTTCCACCCCACTAATTATCACATGTTAATTACTCACCAACCCCTTCAAAAAGAGATTCAACATTTCCCTTAAGACATTCCCCCCACAGGTGTCAATTATCCAGAGAAACTTTCTCATGAGAACCAGACCTAAAAGAATGCAAACACTATAACAATTTCAAGTTGTCTTTATCAACTCCCCCTTCGCCGCTCAGTGACCTTGCAAAAGAAAGAAAAGATGTGTCAAAGCTAAAAGGCCCCAAATAATACTTTAAACAATGGCCAATATTCTTCAGCAGAAAGCCCCCAGTCCAAAATGTCCTTTTAGACTTGACATGAAACAGAACAGATGGAAACTGTCCCTGACGTGTGCATGCGCAGAGCTACTAGGAGAAGGGAGCAGCTCAGGAGTCATCCTCTGGCTTTGTGCCAAGCCTGATAGGAGACTGCACCATCAGCTTGGTTTTGTTTATAAAATGAAGAGTTTTTAGCAGACAGCCAAGTCTGCTTTCTTGTCTTGAGAGGCCTAGGACAGAACACAAGGAGAGAACCAATCAAGAACTAAGGAGAAATTTCCTAACATTTTCGAACAATTCATCAGTGGAACAACTTGACTCCAGAAATTGTGGGATGCTTCAACACTGCAGGTTTTAAAGAAGCGACTGGACAACTTTTTGTCTGAACAGGTATAGTGTCTCTTGCTTGTGCAGGGGACTGGATTAGAAAGATTCCACGGTCCCTTCCAACTCTGTTATCCTCCAATCGGACAATTCCTCTACTGCTGCACCTCCTAACTTTTTCTCCTAGCAAATTGCCAACCACTCTCCTTCCTGTGGCGTGGCAGGTCTTTCTGGACATATGTAGTTTTATACATGGAAGTGTATGTATGTATGTATGTATGTATGTATGTACTGTACAGTATGTATGCATGCATACAAAGAAAGAGGAAGAGAGAGCTTATGTTAAATTGAAATTATATGTGCATGAAAACATCAGAATGCACATATCTGCAGGCATAACAAACAATTTTTAAAAAGTAGAGATTTGTTCATTATGCCTGCAGGTATATGCATTGTTATAGATTTCATTTCTCCTTTTGCCAGCGTTACAATGTAGAGAACACATCACTTGCAGGGGAAAATACGTTTCAATTAACTGGCATTCCTAGAGTGGAAATACAGTATAGAAAGTCCTTGACTTATATTCATTTAACGAGCGTTCAAAGTGAAATGGCACTGAGAAAATTAACTTGCAACCAGTCCTTGCACTTATGACAGTCACAGCCTCCCCACAGTCACATAATCAGAATTCAAGCATTTGGCAACCAGCATATATAAACGACGGTTGCAGTATAGCAGAGTCATTTGAACACCATTTGCAATCTTCCCAGCTGGTTTCCAACAAGTGAAATCAAAGGAGAAAGTCGGATTTGCTTAACATTTGTTGAACCCCATGATTCCACAATGGCAGAGAACAGTTAATGACTGTGGCAAAAGAAGTTGTAAAATCAGATGTGACTCATTGAACAGTTGCCTTGCTTAGCCAGAGAAATGCTGGTTCTAAGTGTGGTTGTAAGTCAAGGACTACCTGTAGTATCTTAGTGAAAGAAAAGGTTATTTGTATGACGGTGTTGTCATTTTCCCGCTTCTCAGTGAACATTCAATGGTCAAACATTGCAATCAAACATCATTAAGTTACTTTACCTAACACAAATTACTACATGGCGAAGTGTAATTAATAATTAGGTTGTGCTCTCCACATCAGTTAAACGAAAGTGCTTCTCGTGATGCATGAGGTCTCACTTTGTATTCATTTCAATTTGAAACTGACGAGTGGCGGCTTCAGAATCAAATAAACGTAATGATTAAGGAGCTTTGACCTTTTGTGGTTGCTTTGTGACATGAATCCCATTGTACTTTGGGTTAAAGAGTGAAAGTTTTCCTTGCCAGTCCAGCGTAAGGCACAGTTTGCAGGGTTGACGGACAGCTTATTAAAAAACAACACTATGAAAACTATACAGAAACAATTAAATTTGTGGCGGAATTAAATACAGACCAAAAAAACCCCACAGGCTTAAGATGGGTTCTCTTCTTCCAGTACGTGTGGACCAACACAGTCCTAACAGAGCAATATGGTTCCTCAGATATCCTGGACCCGTGCCGTAAAGGAATTACATGTCTTCTCAGGCACCTGCTTTTATTTCCAACTGCCAAATGGTTGAGAAGACGGCAGAATCTGTAATCTGTCAAGCCCAATAGATATTAACCTATTAAAAGCTGACTAATGGGGACGATTCGGTTGAGAGTAATAGATAATAAAATGCTTGTAGGACGAGTTACTGAAAAAAAATAGATGAAAGAAACATGTCACCTTATTATATGTGCCACTCTACAGGTAATCCTACAACAGTTCATTTAGGGACCGTTCAAAATTACACCACCACTGAAAAAAGCTACTTATGATCATTTTTCACAATTCACTTTGCATCATTCCCCACGATCATGTGACCAAAATTCAGATGCTTGGCAACTGGTTCATGTTTATGACCTTTGCTGTGTCCCAAGGCCATGTGACTCCCCTTTTGTGATCTTCTGGGCCAATAAAGTCAATGGGGAAGACAGGTTCTCTTAACAACCAGATTACTAACTTATCAACTGCAGTGATTCACTTAACAACTGAGGCAAAAAAGGTCGTGAAATGGAGCAAAACTCACTTAACAATGTCTCACTTAACAACAGAAATTTTGGACACAACTGTGGTCGTACGTCAAGGACTATCTGTGTTGTTTATTTTTATGACACTCTTATTTGTGAAGGTTTTGTAAAGAGGTGCACCAAAAAAGAAGCAATGTTTGAAACAATCTCCCATCCAACAAGAAAAGTGAACCAATGCAAGCACAATGTAATTAAACCATGTTAATTAACACAAGCAGTCCTGGTGAGGATTTTAGATATAATTAGTTTGAGGGTTGAATTAATTGAATGCCTTCAGTATAACAGGTCCATGATGACAAACCTATGACACAGGTGCCACAGGTGGCATGCAGAGCCATCTTGCTGGGCACACAAGCTGTTGGCCAACTTACCTCCAGCTGAGCATGGACAGGTGATTGCACATGCATGCATGCGTGATTGCAGAGACCCAGCTGGTCTTCGGACATCTACTGTGCATGTGTGCGATTGCAGCAGGAAATCCAGCTGGTCTTTGGCACTCTCCTGCGCATGCACATGTGATTGCTCATGTGTGCATGAGTGCCTGCATGCAGCATGCATGCATTGCACATGCAAACACTGCATGCATGCATAGATGGCACGGTTCTACATGTAATGCATGTGGAGGAGCCGCATACAAGTGTGGATGGCATGCTCAAAGCATGTACTTTTCGGCACTGGGTAAGTAGAAGGTTCATCACTACTGGGATAGGTCATCAAAAAAGGGTAACTACTGATGTTCTAGGGCTCTGATGTTAACAACAACAACAACAACAACAACAACAACAGAGTTGGAAGGTACCTTGGATGTCTTCTAGTCCAATCCCCTGCTCATGTGGTTTTGATCATTGGTTCTTTCTCTTCTGTTGGGAGGGAAGTTGGCATGAGGAATGCTTGGTTTGCTCATCAATGGAAGCCTACACTAATAATTTATCCGTGCTCTTGCAGCAATCACCTGCTTCTAAATTTTTGAATGCTGGAGTGCTCCAATAGAAATTCAGTTTGATTGTGAAGGAGGTAGATGCAACAGATCAGATTCACCTGAGAAAAAACGATCAACTGATCAAAAGCAATTGATGGCTTACTCAAAGGGAAATTGCTGTCAAGTTTGGCATTTCACAGGAGCAACATTAGTGACTATTCTTTGATATCAGAAGGTTTGTGTAAGATGGGTTCCTCACAGGCTAACAGCTGCCATGAAAACTTTTTAAGAATTGAAAATTGCCAGTAATTATTGTCCTGCAACATGAACAAAAGTGAGGAATTTCCTCACAGCATCATGACAGCTGACAAAACATTGGCTCATCAGTACGACACAGAAATTAAGCATCAAACATAACTTTCCATTCAACTTTTATAGCTGAAACTCTCGTATTCTGCTTCCTACAGCTAGTGTGTGTGGGGGTAGAGAGCTACTGTCAAGTACAATAAAGAAAGATGTGCTAGAATCATATTCAGATCAGATTCAGATATAGACTAGACACCCAGCACAATAGTATGAAGCCTTTAAGTGTCTTTTTAGAGTTTGAGTAATTGTGCAAAGATTGGAACATGTGATGATAGGCAGAGTGAATTGACTATATTTATATCCTACTTCAAACACAATTCCAGGTGGAGTGTACAACAAAAAAATAAGAACAAAAAGAAAGAACCATCATAACCTTAATAAAAACCATCCACAAATAACGCTAGTCGTAACCACAGTCATACTAAAATCCAAAGGCATACTGGGCTGGAATTCAACTTGGCATGTACTAACTTTCTGCACTTATAAGCATTCAAATAATTCAACAACTGGTTCTCTGCCCTAATGACCAGCTGAACCAGTAGTTCTCTGACTGGCTTAGAAAGTTACCAACCGATTCTAGCGAATAGGCACAAACTGGTAGAATCCCACCTCTTCTTATAAGCCTTGGCAATAGCCATAGAGATAGTTAGCAGAAGAACTCAGCGCTTTGATTTCCCTTTGCTTGGCTAAAGACTTTCTTCATGTGTCCACCTGTGCCTGCTATTGGTTAGACTAATATTCTCAGGACCTTCCTTCCTTCCTTCCTTCCT
>JAEANM010022100.1:0-11683 GCA_017656035.1 Myanophis thanlyinensis
CCTGTCAGGATGCTCTCTACAGTGCAGGAATAGAAGTTCCTAAGCACCTTCAGTGGAAGTTTGAAGTCTCTCAGTCGCCTGAGGTGAAAGAGACGTTGTTGAGCCATGCGAAAGCCTTGTTGGCCTAAGTTTTGTATTTCATTTTGATTTGATCATTTTATAAGTAGCTCACAAGCCAAAAAAGTGTGGGCACTCCAATGTAGAGTATAATTTGTTTTTTCTGTTTTGTAAATTTTTATTATCCCCTCTTTTCTATCTTTTTGTATCGTTTGTCGTATTCTTTATTTCCTGGGCGTTCTATTCTTTATTCGCTTGTTCATGGCTCTCTGGTCTCCCAGTTGTCCCTTGAATCAATTGATTTGTCTTCCTATATTTCCTTACCATCTGTTCCAGTATGTTTTGGGCCATCAATAACATTTCTTTTAGTAGTAAATTTATTTCTTCTTGTGCCATTTTGCTTTATTTTAATAATTTAAAACTTTACTTTACTTTTAAACTTTACCCAACACTTTCACAATCCCAATTTTTTAATATCTTAATGTCTTAATATACTATCTTAACTATCACACCACGAAAAGAAAATAATAAAGCCAATATTCAATTAGTTCATAAATCGCTCTGCTGAATAGTCCATTGGCAATCTTCTCTTAGCTTCAAAGCAAGTCCAAACTATTTCACACTCACACGCTGTTCACCAGATTTGTAAATTTGTGCTCCTCAGGTTTTCTAACAATTCAGTGCTCTTGCAGTCTGTCTCCAAATAACAAGTATAATCAGTTGCAGATGCTCAGTCTATTCCTGCCTCTCTTAGTCATGACAGGTTATATTTTAGAACAGTTTAGTTTGCTAAAACACTAGCCAATCCAATCTACCTCTTAGCAGTCTTCTCTTAGTATCCAAGCAAGACCAAACTGTTTCACACTCACACACTGTCCACCAGCTGTGTAAATTTATAATCTTCAAGGTTTCTAACAGTTCAATGTTCTCACAGTCTGTCTCCAAACAAGAAATATAATCATTTGCAGAGTTCCGTGCATTTCAGCTTCTCTTTTAGGCATTGCAGGTCACTTTCTTATTTGTGTAATGTCTTCCCTGACCATCAGGTGTCACGCTTAGTCTTTTATTTCTGTTTTTTTTTCTGGTTCCTCTGCGACTATGGCTCCGATGCTATTTTCTGTTTATTTTCTTGTTTTAATAACTTTTCCAAAGTCCCTGTCATGCCCATGTCGGAGTCTGAATCCAAGGCAGAAGATGAACAGCTGACAGAGAGTGGGAGAGTGGCTCCTTGGCTGTGGAGGAGGCGGGGGGGGGATGGCACAGTCAGACTGGGCAAAGCAGGGGAGAGGTAGAAAAAGAGAGAGAGGGTTCAGATGAAGACCAAGGCCCAACCTCTCCTCATCTTAGGTCAGATAGGGAAGAATGCAGAAGATAGCAACATGGGTTGCATGGCTTATGAGGAAGGAGAGGGTCCTGATTCTCTTTACAGGGCACACCTGTGGAGGGAGTTTAAAAGAAAAGGCAGTTGGGAGGAACGTTTGTCAAGAACAGATGCTGAAATTATTCTAGTGCAGAGTGTTGGGCATCCCTGGCTTCCCTCCTGACCTTTTGAACTATTATTATTACTGTGTGCTTATTTTGTTTTGCTGGAATTCATGTGGAGATTCTTCACTTCTGAGACTCATTATCTTGCCTTGCTGGAGTGATTTATTGCAGTCATTCTACCTACCAGCGTTCAGACTGGAATATAACAGCAAGGAGCTGCTACAGGTTTGTGGCAGATTTTTCTCCAGGCTAAAGAGTAAACGGGACATTGGGGGCAATGTTGGTGTCAATAAAGGGACTCATACCGGTTGTCTGGCTGTGTTGCCTTAGTGTCATGGCCAGGAATCATCACAGTCCCTCATTTCAAGATGACAACCAAGGTATAGTACAATATTTTAAAACAGTTTAGTTTGCTGAGAAACTAGCCAATCAAGTCTATCTCTTATTTTTAAGGTTTTTAAAGGTTAAAATGTTTTTAATATTTTCTTTTCATTTCTTTCTTTCTTTTCTGGGTCTACCTTTCACTCCCAATTTTCATAACCACTTTCTTTGGGGTTGGGAAAAGACCCTATCACTACTTCAGTTGAGTCCCATTTTCCTTAGGGGGTGCTTTGGGGAAAATTTCACAGCAAAATTTGGAGATTTCTCACCCACATCGTACACGCTGTTGCAAGATCTTCCCCTTCTTCTCTTCATTCATTTCAGCTGTCATGGCTTCAGTTCAGCCATCATGGCTGTCCTCTCTTCCACCAGGTTTTTTGGGGGGGTCAGATGAGGAGACTATGCTCTCCTAGCAACTTAGCCTCATAGGGCTTCTCCATGTGGGAGAAATAGACAGGACTTCACAGAGCTCTGCTCATCTGTGTCTCTTCATCGTGACTTCTGCTGCCCTCTCCCAAAGGTACAATTTCTTGATGTACTGTGTAAAATTCTTGGACACGGTGCCAAGTGCCCTGATGACAGTGGTTATCACTGTCACATGTTTTATCCATAATAGGGTAGTTTCAATTATTATTATTATTAATTTACCGCCTATTTCACCATGGGGCTACTCTAGATGGCTTACAACAAATAAAAAGAAATGAAAAGAATGTAAACAGAAGAGTGTAAAACAATAGAATAAAAATCAATGAAAAAGAACACAATAAGAATATATCAGTATGATAACTGAAAAGATGGACTTCATACTATACCTCTATTCTAATATATATATATATATTCTAAGAATGCATTGACTTTTTTGGCAGTTGTTTGCTAGGTTGTCAGGAACCTGTTTGTTCTCCCATTTGGTGCAGTTTGTCTCCCAGATGGTGTCAGGATAGTTAAAGTCCCCTATTATTACTATAGAGTGTTTTCTTGACACCTTCATTAAATGTTTAGGAAAAAAAATTATGTATTTTGTCTGGTTGGATGTTCTATTGTGTGCACCTATGATAATGATATTCCTTTTCCCTTTTATCTCAATCCCAATGCATTCATGAAGTTTTTTATCCACTCTTTTTTTTGCATTTCTATAACAGTGTGATTATTTTTACATATAATATATCTTTACCTCATCCTTTATTTGCTATGTTTCTTGCGAACAATTTAAATCTATGTTCCAGTCATGTGTTTCATCCTACCAAATTTTGAAAATGGTGACAAAGTTATATCTTTCCTTGTGTACTAGGATTTGAAGTTCACCCTGCTTGTTTCTCATACTTTGAACATTAGTGTCTAGGCATTAAGTGCTGTTTGACTGACTCTATGTTTGCTTCCTACATCTGTTTAAGTATCTGAATTTCCCTTCTTATTTATCATCTGGTTGATGGCCATGAAGTTTCTGCTTTGGATTAGATGATAAAAAATTGGTTTCCCTCTCCTTCCTGGTTTAGTAAAATAATGAACAAGTATGCCTAAACAAAAAAATCATATGAAAAGTATAAACCCTAGAAAATTTAACTAAAAATGTTTTCTTTTCAGATGGGCTGCTCAAAGTTGATCCCACAAAATAACTCCTATTTCTTTAAAAAAATTACAGTTATAAAATTACAGCCAGTTACAAACTAGCTGATAAATTATTTCTTTCTTTCTGGAATATTGAAATTCAGATACAAAGATTGGTATTTCTTTCACAAGATAAGAGAATAAAAATCAGAAAAATATAGTTTGCAATTTCAAAGCTGAACAGAAATCAGAATAACAATCCTCAAAATGCAAGTTCAGCAGAAAGCACAGTAGACTGGCAGACATGCTTTCTTAAAATGATGACATTACTATATACAGCATATCAGTTCCAGCTTTAGGCTTTCTGCTCCACATTTCCACCCCTCTTCTAGCCATCACTGTCACAATTCCTTCATCTTCTCCTTAGAATCACTGAGCTGAAAGGTACCTTGGAGGTCTTCTAGACCTGTGCCCTGCACATGGCAGGAGCTTTATATATCTCGGTCCAATGGTTGTCCCATCTATTTTTGTAAACTTCCAGCGATGGAACACCCACAACCCCAGGAGTGAAGCTATTCCATTGATTAATTGCTGTTACTGTCAGAAAATTTGTTCTTATTTCTAGGTAAGATCTCTCTTTAACAAGCTTCCATTATTATTTCTTGCCATGCCCTCTGATGCCCTAGAGAATAAGTCAATCCCCTCTTCTTTGTGACAGCACTTTAAGTACTGGGATACAGTTAGCTCTGTCCTGAGCCCTTTCTTCGATAAGCTAGACATAGAGCTCCCTCAGCCATCATATACTTTAGTTTCTAGACCCTTTATCATATTTGTCCTCTTCTGTGCACTTTCCAGGCTCTCTTTTTTGTATCATGATGACCAGAACTGGATGCACTGTTCCAAGTGTAGTGTATCACTTCTCATTGTTTTGACACTATCACTCTGTTGATGCATCGTGGCAGTTGCAGCACACTGCTGGCTCATAATTGTTCTCCTTTAGAACACCTAAATCCCTGTCGCAGTTACTACTGTTAAGCCAGGGACTGCTTATTCTATACCTATGAATTTGATTTTTCCTGCCTAAGCATAGGGCCTTACTTTTTTTACCACTGAACTGCATCTTATTGGGTAGAGTCCAGTGTTCAAGCCATAGGTGAAATTCAACCGGTTCTAGCCTATTTGCTAGAACTGGTAGTAAATTTTCTAAGCAGTTCAGAGAACCGGTTGTTAGATGAAATCTTTTGTTTTTGTTCCACTACTCGGTTAATCCTGTAAGAAAGATTCTGATGTTGTTTCTAGCCTAATCTTTATTGCCCTGCTTACAGAAACTTAAAGGGGAAGGGTTGTTTTCAGCTTTTTACAATGTTGTTGGGAGGAAATACTCCCCTGTTGGAGTTCTTCCAGCACTTTGAAGAAATAATTGAATAACAAAGCAGAACTGCCCGAAAGAAGCTTTTAATGACAAGGAACCAAGATGAGTCACATTCAACAAGGCTTCTAGGTAGCTAGAAAGATTGACATTCAAACGTGAGTTTACGTACTCTTTCTGACTTTTGGTCTAAAACTATTTTTTGGTGAAAGTTTAATTCTGTGCTTGGTGATGTTTAATCCTGTGTTTATTGATGGGATAATTTTCCCTATTCAGTTTTGTTTGAAAGGAAAAAGGTTAATCTCTGTTCCTGAAAAGAAGCAGCTTCAGAAATCTGGCTAGTTGTTGTAAGCAGGACAATAAAGATTAGGCTAGAAACAACACCAGAATCTTCCTTACAGGATTAACTGAGTAAAGTGGAAAAAAAATTCTCCTAACAACCGGTTCTCCAAACTGCTTACAAAATTTACTACTGATTTTAGTGAATAGGCTAGTACTGGTTGAATTTCACCTCTGCTAAGATAGAACCTTAAGATACCTTATTTCATATTTCACCCCATGTCAATGTAATTCCATTGAAGATTACCTGCTGAGTGTGATTGATCCATCTAGGGGTGGAGTCATCTCCTCCCCCCCCCCCCCCCAAGCTTCAGTAACTAGTAAAAGAATCATTATTGTCACTAGTCTGGAAAAGCTACGGCTTTAATCTTAATGGGTGTCAAAGTATTTTAACTTCTCAGTGGAAAAAATTGTTTGCATTTAGGAGAGAGCTTCTATTTCGGCAACGTTTCTTCAAAACTTTTCCCAGCTCTGCAGTGAAACTTCAAAATAGTTTTCAATATTTTGGGAGCTGTTTTAAGTTTCATTATAGCGAAGGATTATTCACTCTTGGTGTGTTTTTAGTGTGATTCCAGGCATGTACAAACAGCACACCTACTGCATGGATGTGCTTTGCCCACTTTGGGCTTTACCGCTATCCCTTCCTGATATGTAACACCAACATATTAATCCAAGCCAAATAAGTCTTCAAGATAAAATACATTTCTTATGTTGCTTAAATTGTGAATAATGTATGAAATATTTCAACACCCATGCAAATATGTCTATAATATAAAGTACATATGTCAGTCATGCATAAGAGAATGTTTTTACATACTTATATTACATACATATAGACAAAAATAAACATATATGTGAATGAATAATTTGGCCCATATAATTTATTTATTTAGTTGCCAAATATATACAGCCATCCATGTTATGTGTTTTGGTTTGATTCCTAGCACAAACCACAAATCTTACCAATAACAATTAACAATACATTGTTAGAGGGTCCATGTTTATATATAATGCTTACACTGTTGTTATCCTCAGGCACACACACAGTTAGCAAGATTTCACAACAAACCAAGACTACCCTTTTGGGAACCAGCTTCTTACAGCTGCATAGAAATGTTTCCTCCTGCTTCTTCCTAGATATCAAGATTCTATGCAAGTGTTGAGTTGTCTAGAAGATCTCACCTTTCGAGATGACAATATTATTGGACAGTCCCTCTTCATTTCAGGCTGTCTGAACATTATACTTTATGCTGGTAAGTCCAGAGTCCCTTAAACAGTATCTATACTGCATGTTTAAAGTAAGAAAAACAAATTAAACACAGTTATAGCTACCTTTCAACAAAATGTTGTTAAGGTAGTTGGTCTGTACAATAATTAAAATATAAATACTTTTGCAGTATTTTCATCCCATGGCATGACTTGTTCCAGGAGCACACAAAAACATCCAAGTATCAGAGAAGAAAATCTTTATTAATCAGATCCAAATATTTTGACATATTTTTCAAGAGCAAACCTTGAAAACTTGTCAGGACTCATTAATAGTTTCTTACCAGAAAACATGGCATTTTTATCCCTTTCTCTTTTTTGATTGTTGCCTTTTTGTGTCTGACCTACTCTTGTTTTTATACTAGGGTTAGGCCAAGTAATAGTTTTATTGGGGGCAACTTTAACCTCTTCACTGTTAAATATGTTCAGGTTAAAAGGGGTTATAAAATAAGGAATGATGCAAGATAATTTTCAGCAATGCTTAGGCTCCAACAGTGCAGCTTTATGTATTTAATTATTGTTTTTCCTGGCCTATTATCAAGATCCCACTTCTAAACATGGTTCTTCCTCTATATGCCCAGAGATATTAAGATACTGCCAAATAGGCATTGCAGATCTGCTGATATTTGCTATGTATATAGTATTACTAGGTTCCATGAACAATGGAGTTCTTTCACTGAATTTTTCTTCAAATGATGCAACTGTTAATAATGTTGATATATGTTATCTACTATGTGCTATTGAACATTTGGAGTTATTCAAATTTAACTGGAATCATAGCCAGCGATACATGCTTAATGATACTTTTCCTCCCCCTCAGGATTTTGTTTTAAGCCATTTAAGTACTGCCAGGATTTTATTCTTGCTAATGAAACAAACTGCATCCTTATGTCTCAGAACAACATCATGTTGAGCTTGTATTCATCTCTGGCAATTTGGTAACTTTAATTTTTTCTAATGCTATTATATGATAGTTCTATCTTTTTGTGTTGTAAGATAGACATTTATAGATTGATCCATGGTTTACTGGAACTCAGTGTTACTATTGGAGGCTGCATGTTCTCTATGGATGTGTGTATCTGAATCTTCTTCTGACCTGAGCAATGATTAGTGAAACATATTTTAAACTATAACAGAAACGGGATTTTCTGTGAAAGAGTAATGAAGGATTGATATAGAAAGGAAATTAATTCTCTGCCTGTACTCACATATTTCTTGTGGTTTTTAAAGTCATGAAGAGCCAAAGAATCAATTATACACTTCCAATTTACTAGCCACTGTTGCACACCAAATTAATTAATTCTTGTCCTCTGATAGCATTTTGTTTAACTGAATTTAATTAAATGAATAATTGAGTCAGCTGGAACTTTTTATACTGTATGACAAAAAAAATCTGTAGATTTCCAAGGACTAATGTTACGAATGTATAGTATAATTCTAACTCTCAATCTTATAAACCACATTCCTATCAACTTCAAAAAAATAAAAATAAACACGCCCCATTAGATTAACAGAGTTGGAAGGTACCTTGTAGGTCATCTAGTCCACCGCCCTCTTGCCCAGGCAGGAGACCCTACACCAGTGATGACGAACCTTTTAGACATCGAGTGCCCAAACTGTGCATGCGTGCATGCCCAAACTGCAAGGCACAAAGACCAGCTGGTTGGTGAGAGGGTGGGCATCCCAACACTGTCAGCTCTGCAAGAGATGAGATCTTTTTCTTTCATGAGCTTCTGTTTTATTGTTTGCTGGGAAACTTCTATTTCCCTGCAAATGATGGCGAGAAACATCATGGAGAAACTCAATGGAGCTGAGTTGGGGCGATGGCGTATGTTCCAAAGAGAGGGCTCTGTGTGTCAACGCTGGCATATATGCCATAGGTTCGCCAACACTACATCATTTCTAACAAATATCAGTCCAGTCTCTTCAGTTTCCATCCAATATTCTTTGTCTGACCTTTTCAGGTGTTTTGGAAAATAGCTTGACTCCTTCCTCTCTGTGGCAGCCCATCAAATATTGGAACACAGCTATCATGTTTCCCCTGGTCCTTCCTTTGAATGGTCACTAAATGAACTGTTGTAAGTCAAGGATTACCTGTACAAAAATACAAAAAACTTCTTTGCTTGCAAAAAGCTGTCCTAAATACCAATCATTAGATTAGAAATACCTGCAAGCCAGAGTTACAAATCAGGTAGGATGCCAGAGTACCTTGAGGAATTAAAATATTTAAAATGCAATAACTATCAACAGCCAACTCTTGCTCATAAAGTGAAACCCTTTAGCAGAGAGGTCATTTAAGCTTTCCAGAAAGAGCACACCCAGGAGAAGCAATCCTTAGATCCATTAGCACCACTAATACCAGCTAGTCTCCTCATAAGATATCCTAAGGAAATCATCTAGATTTAAAAAAAGATCACATGCCCCTCAGAAAGGCAGTAAAAAATCAGTGCCAGACTTGCATCCTGTCTCTTGGAAGTACACCTCAAAAGGACAGTGCCAAGAACCACTAAAGCAGTGAAGGTAGATAGAAAAAGAAACCATGAGGCAGGAAAAATTCAAACACAATACAAATAATTAAATCACAACAGTTTAAATCCTTAAATTGAATTATCCTTTTAAAATTAAAACACAAGCTCATTGCCAGAGCTCATACCCCAGGGAAGCTCAAGTGTAAAGACTTGAGAGAAGCCTAACTACAAAGAAAGCAATTAATGCTAGAATGAAGCAAAGGAGCAAACACAGTAGCTGTTGCTTATTAAACCAATTACCAGAACAAATAGACATAGCAACTAGCCAGATTTCTGAAGCTGCTTCTATCAGGAACAAAAATTAACCTTTTTCCCTCTAAACAAAGCTGAATAAGGAAAATTATCTCATCTTACACAGGATTAAACATCACCAAGCACAGAATTAAATGTCAGCAAAAAACAGTTTTAGACCAAAAATCAGAAAGAGTATATAAACTCACGTTTGAATGTCAATCTTTCTAGCTAGCCTAGAAGCCTTGTTGAATGTGACTCATCTTGGTTCCTTGTCATTAAAAGCTTCTTTTGGGCAGCTCTGCTTTGTTATTCAATTATTTCTTCAAAGTGCTGGAAGAACTCCAACAGGGGAGTATTTCCTCCCAACAACAGTGTAAAAAGCTGAAAACAACCCTTCCCCTTTAAGTTTCTGTAAGCAGGGTAATAAAGATTAGGCTAGAAACAACACCAGAATTTTCCTTACAGGATTCCTTCCTTACAGGATTAACTGAATAAAGTAGAAGAAAAAAACAAAAGGAGATTTCTTCTAACAACCGGTTCTCTGAACTGTTTAGAAAATTTACTACTGGTTCTAGCACACCTCTGGTTTGAACACTGGAATCTACCCAATAAGATGGACTGGATTCTTCTCAATTATTTCTTCAAAGTGGTGGAAGAACTCCAGCAGAGTTGTATTTCCTCCCAACAGCAGTGTAAAAAGCTTAAAACAACTCCTCCCCTTTAAGAAAGTCAAGTACCAGCAAAAGAAAAAATAATAATAAAAAAACCCATCTGGAGTCAATAAATCTGGGTGTACTGCCAAGAACCTTTAGCTGGTATAATGGAGAGAGGCAGTTTCTGTAAGTAGGGCAATAAAGATTAGGCTAGGTACAACACTAGAATATTTCTTTTCTGCCTTATTTATAGGATTAACCCTGTAAAGTGGAAAAACACAAAAGGAGATATATTCTAACAACTGGTTCTTTGAACAACTGAGAAAATTTATTACTGGTTCTAGCAAATAGACTAGAACTGGTTGAATTTCACCTCTGTCTCTAATGGTGATGCTATCTATCCCACTTTTTTCTAGCTTACCAAGAAGTAGGTTCTGGTCTAGTTTGTTGAATGTTTTACTGGAGTCAATCTTTACTGGAGTCAATTTCAATCTTCGACATAGTGACTAAATTACTAGACCAGCAAAATACTGTAGGCATAATATACTTAATTATGTCTACAGTATTTTGCTGGTCTACTAATTTAGTCACTATTTCGAAGATTGAAATAAGATTGGTTTGGCATGATCTGTTTTTAACAAATCAATGCCGACTTTACTTGTTTCTAGATGTTGGCAGATCTGTTTTTATTATCTTTTCCAGTATCTTCCTAGGTATTGATGTTAGGCTGATTGTTCTGTAGTTTCCTGGGTCTGGTTTTTTTTCTTCCTTTTTTAAAGCTGGTAACCACATCAGCTTTTTTCCAGTCCTCTGGTAGTTCCCCAGTGCTCCAAGATTTTTGAAAGATGTGGTACAGTGGTTCTGAGATGAGATCTACCAGCTCCTTTAGAACTCGGGGATGTAATCCATCAGGTCCCAGTGATCAGACAAGTGTTCTCTTACCATTTTTTTGCGTATTTTAACTTTTATTTCTACCCTGTCTTTTACAGTTATGTTTTGGTAGGTTGGACTGTTGTTTCTTTTTGCATGAAGACAGATGCAAAGAATGAATTAAGCAGCTCTGCTTTCTCTCTGTTGCCTGTTACTTCCTTGCCATCTTCTCTCTTTAGTGGACTGACTTGATTTTTTCCCTTGTTATTTATATGTCGGAAGAAACATTTTTTTATTATCTTTGACTTTTGTTGCAAATCTTTGTTCATTCTGAGCCATTACTCTTCTGACTTTGTCTTTGCAGATTCTGGCTATCTGCTGATATTCTGCCTTAGCTATATGTCCTTCTTTCCACTTTTTGTGCTTGTCCTTTTTGCCTTTCAATTTGTCATAGAGATCACTGTGGAGCCATGTTGGTTTTTTCTTGGATTTATTGTTTTTCTTTTTCAATGGTATTGTGCTGGCCTGGGATTTTATGATATTATTTTTCAGCAATTCCCAAGTTTTTTGAGTTGTTTTCCCCTTTAGGACTTTCATCCAAGGAATCTTTCCCAAGTTCTGCCTGTTCTATTGCTTGTGTTTGTGTTGTGTTGAATTCTAGTATGAGTTGGTCATTCTCACCCAAGGTTCCTGTGGTTTCAACTCCTGTCATTTCTTTTCTGTTTGTAAGAATTAAGTTCAGTATGGCTGTCCCTCTAGTTTCCTCCTCTACCTTTTGGACAACAAAGTTGTCAGCTAGGTTGGTTAGTAGTCTATTTGATTTCTCACTTGGTGCAGAATTAGTTTTCCAATTAATATCATGGTAATTGAAGTCCCCCATTACTATTGTAGTGTGTTTCCTACTGTACATATACAGTGGTACCTCTACTTACAAAGAGCTCTACTTACAAAATTTT
>JAEANM010022101.1:0-10265 GCA_017656035.1 Myanophis thanlyinensis
TCTACTTACAAAATTTTCAAGTTACAAAACGGCTTCCGGAACGAATTAATTTCGTAAGTAGAGGTACCACTGTATTGTCATTCATAATATAGTATGTTATTAGGGTATGAGTTACTCAGTTACTTTTGATCATTCATTTTTCTATGCATCTGTTTCTCACAAAATATCCACCAAACACAAACATTCTAGGAACAATGATTCTTAACCAATAATACTATTTCTCCTGGGGCATTCTATATACTCTACTCTACTCTCTACTATACTATAGTGTGTGTGTGTGCATATGTTCTCTCTCTCTCTCTCTTCAGAATTATAGCATCTCAAGCCTTCCTGTGTATTGAGAAGATGCAATAGAAGACATGGATTTTGGCTTCTTTTGCATATTCATAGGCTCCTCAAACTGGTTGGCTGTTCTTGATTTCCTTCACTCCCTATCTGTGACTCTGATATAGTGATAACGGGAGGTCTTTGTTGACAGCTCTGCCCCTTTCTCATTTAACAGCAGGCTTCAGATGCTTTCAAAGGACAAGGAAGCCAAGGTGAGTGTTTTATATCTGGGAATACAAGGAAAGGGATCAATATTGCGTAGTCTATTAGTGGAGGGTGCTGTAATATTTCCCCCTTTTTAAAAGTTTGGCTTTATATATTTGTAAATTCACTTATTTGTCATGCTTTTTCTTGTAAATTTGTTTTCTTTGTTTTATTTTTATAACTCTAGTTCTGAGGTTAGCTTTGATCAATTACTTTTGATCATTGGTAGCATCTTATTTGATGTGGCTCAAAGCCTCATAACCAGATATTGAGAGTTTCTTTTGGAGAGAACATTACACTGGAAAATGATTCACTGTTAAATATTTATAAATTTGTCTTCATTCAAAGGAGTAAAGCAAGGTATGAGAGTGCTAGTGATAATTCATAAAATTAATGTAGTTAATGATTATAAATTAGAACACTGAATTAATGTATGTCGTATTCCAAAGTAGTCACATTCTTGGAATCCAATTCAGCAACAAGACTACAGGTTCTTATAGAAAAAATACCGAAAAGGAGCCAGCAGATATATACAAATTAAGAAAAAAAAACAGTAAACGCATTTCATTTTAGAATACTTTCAAGGGTTGCAAAATGTCATAATGCTGATCTAGAAATACTTTTCAGTGACATTTAAAAAAGAAAAGTCAATATACTGTACAACCTAGACATGGATGAGGTCTAGTGAAACTAACTTTGAAACCTGATGAAATAGAGCCATTTGAGTGGTCAATATGCTTTTAATTCAGCTTCAGCATATTGTGTGAGTGGGAGAGAGATAGGTAGTCAAGCTTGATTTCTGGTGATATGAATGTAGTCATGAATAGCTATGCTTTCTTCTGGGTGTTTTTCAGTTCTTACTCTAGCTTACACTGCTGGTATTCTCTAGTAGTATAGTACTGAGTACTGACCACACCAGCCTCTGCTAAGCTTCTAAACCAACTCATGAATAGTTTATATTTACTTTATTATTGTTTCAACTTAATTAACAGAAAAATATACATGTGAATAATGCAACGTATCAACTTTTCCCTCCAGAAAAAGGAGGGGAAACTTGCAAAATTACAAACAGTTCCCCAAAAAATGATCATGTTTTCTTCCTATCCCATTTGTCAAAAACTAATCAAAACACAAGGGGGACAGAAAAACAATTTTAAAAATAAGACTAATTCAAATAGTACACAGCAACAATCCATTTTTGCACATCTGTTTCCAATATTGTACAGGTAGTCCTTGAGTTACAGCTATTCCTTTAGTGATTGTTTGATGTTACAAACTTCATTGAAAAAAGTAACTTCTGACTGTTTTTCAACTTGATTGTTGCAGCACTCCCATGTCATGTTATCAAAATTCAGGTACTTGGCAACTGGCATGTATTTGCAACAGATGCGCTATCCTGGGCTCATGTTATCACAGTTTGCAATCTTCTCAGCCGGCTTCCAATAAGCAAAGACACTGAGGAATTTACTTAATAAGCATGTTGCTAATTTAACAATTACAGTGATTCACTTACGTAACTGTGGCAAAAAAATGTTGTAAAATGGGGCAAAACTTCTTTAACAATTGCCTGGCTTAACAAGACAATATTTGAGCTGTATTGTCATTAAATCAAGGATTACCTGTATTATCATTTTTATGTATTATCTGTATTATCAGACCTCATGTCTAAAATGTCCAGAAATCTTGATAAATGCCACATACTAGGATATATCCAAGAAGACAAATGATATGATAAATCAGTTAATCCTATTACACTGTGAACCTGATAGCAAAGATTGCTTTCTTTATACAAGGCACTCTTTAGGAATGTTTTAAACCTACTAACTTGGTCAAGATGTAACATTTAATCTACCAACATGTAGATTAGCACACTGTTTTTCTTGCACTATTTCATTTGCAGAGTCCTCAAGATCTGATAGTTTGTACACTGACAGTTAATCAATGTGTTTAAATACTAGATAATATATTTTACTCTTTCTGTTCCAGATTCCAGGCTAATTAAAGTATAAAAAACAAAATCACAAGGCACCTGTGCTCTCAAAATCAAAAATTGTATTTCCCTCTACAATTTCCACTGTCTTACTGGATATCAATTCCTTGTTCTAAAAAAAGAAATAGATATGAATGTGAATAGTATTGCTAATCAATATAATTATATTCCTAGTTCTGTATGTGCAGATGGACAAAAAGGACTGTTTTGTACTGAAGGAAATTATTCTTTTTGCTCTCCTTATTATGAATCTATTATATCACATCTTCTTAATCGGTCAGAAGTAAATAGTGAGCTAGATATAAGCCTTCTTCTCCCCTGCTCACAGAAAACTGAGCACCCATCTTCTAGGGAAGCTATTGCCATGAGTCCATTGCCTGCCTATGGCTTTGGTAACACAAACCAATTCCATAATGAACAACTACAAGCTAAGAGGGCTAGAGTGGAAAATATTATCCAGGGAATGAATATCATGCCAAATCCAATAGTGTCTGGTACTCTTGAACAGGATCGCCACAGTTTTGAGAAAGGAAAGGACAGCAGTAGACCGAACAAGAGGAAACAGAAACTTCCTCAACAGCAAAGTTTGCCAGGAATATCCTTAATAGGACCTCCTAGAAACAGCATCTCAGCAGAAGAATTCCTTCAGCTGAAGAAACAGCTCCATGCTTTGCAATATCAGTTGAAGCAGCTTGGAGAGAGGTTTCTTCAACATGATGATGAGAACGATTCTAATCCAAGTCAAGAAAGTATAGAGAGAACTATGGGCTTGTTAAAGATGTACAGTGGAAAGATAGACACCAACAGTCAAGTGTTGTGTTGCGACCAACATAAAGATTATTTGTGGAAAAGCACACCCAGAGTAAGAGACCTTGTGCTGTCAGAGAAAGAAGATACGGGCAATCAAAATTTGGAAGAAAAAACTCTTTCAGAAATATTAAAACAAGAATTAACCCAGGTAATGACACAAGCTGTAGATTCAGTTTTGAAAAAGATCTTGCCTAAATCATTGATCCTTCCATCTCAGTTGCCTAATAGTTCAATAGGGACAGCTCTTGGAAGAAATATACCCAGTAAGTGGCTTCCTAAGATTTCTTCTCCTAAAGATCCTATATCATTAATCACAGAAAAATCTCCAGACTTTCCTATTCACGCCATTCAAACAAAAACAGAGAGAAAACCTTGCCAGGCACCAGAGAATTACCCCTTGATCTTGACCTCTGAAGTTCAAGAAAATGGCATTCTTAGCCAAATGCTATTCAATGGTCAAAAAGGCCATTGGGAGAGTCCTCCTCCAAGAATGTTATCTCCTCAGTCTTTGGAAGTGCCATGGCAACCAATCAAATTGAAGTCATCAGGCATGAAACATCGTCCTCGCTTGGAAAGTTTGGCTTCTCTTCCTTCTACAAATGCAATGTTTGCTGAAATGCATGCCATGGTGGATGGAGTGTACTTCTCAGCAAGAAATATATCCTTTAGGGGTCTTTAAAACCATTTTGAATTTAGGATACGAGAGACAGCTTACATGCAACACGTTGACATTGATTTAACATTCTGCAAACATTTCTGAAGTGGTTGGTCAATCTTTCCTGATACTTTGAATCAAATGTGGGCTTTCTTTGTTCATTTTATTCCCCTTAAAAAGTGACATTTGACAAAAAAAAAAATGGGCCTATTTTTGCCAAGGGTAAGAAACAAAAGGCAAGACTTAAGACATTGTTCCCTAGGGAACCTCCAAAAGCATTTTTAAATGTTTTATTTCTCCCTATAGCCACATCCCTTTAGTTGCCACTTGCCAAACAAATTAATAGTGCATTATTGATAAGAAAGATGCTTGAATACTATTACCTTGATCTAAGCCTGAATTGTGTTATTTCCTTCTACTCTGTAAAATGAATTTAAATGCTTGCTTAAAATGAAAGCTGTCATTGCAGATAGAAATGTTACATGATAATGGGCTATACCCAAGGCTACTTTTATGACAACCAGTTAACTGATTGCTAATTTCATCAATCGGATGAAGCATAAAATCAAAAATAGGTCTCTGTTGCTAGTCTCCATTACATGTTTATTTTATGTTTATTTGATTTCTATACCGCCTCCCTCCCAAAGGACTCCAGGCGGTATACAGCCTATTAAAAACACAGATATGTAACAATTTAAAACCAAATTAAAATTTAAATAAGTACAGTGGCTGATCAATCGAATTAAAACCAATTCAAATAGAAACAGTTAAAAATTTTAAACAATTAAAATTTAAAAACTAATTTAAAACAATTTAAAACCCCCACGGAGTACTAGGCGAGACCGGCCTGTTGAAACAAGTAGGTTTTTAATGCGCACCGGAAGGACCATAGGTTAGGGTGACCAAGCGTCCTCTTTTGCCCGGACATGACATCTCCACTTTTTACGTCCAGTCTGGGGCGTCCGGGTGGGTTTTAATTTATAAAACCCACCTGGACGCCCTGGACTGGATGTAAAAGGTGGAGATGTCATGTCCGGGCAAATGGGGAAGAGCGGCTCTGGCAAGATGAGCATGCGCTCCATTGCGCTTAGAAATCCCGCGATGGAGCGCATGCTCGTCTTGCTGGAGCCGCTTTTCCCCATCAGCAGCACCTGGGCAGCGGGAGAAGAGCCGGTACGGTACTTTCGTATCTTGGAACATAATTCGTAAGTAGAGACTATTTTTTTCTCGTCCACTTTTTTGGAAATCAAATATGGTCACCCTACCGTAGGTCTGTGATGGTCCGGATCTCTGGGAGCAATTTGTTCCAGAGGGAGGGTGCACCCACAGAGAAGGCTCGAACCCTCGGGCTGTCAGACGACACTGTCCAGATAATGGAACCCCATTACATGGGATTAATACAATATTTCCATTATAGTGGCACTATTAGGCATCTTTATATTCTGGCAGGGATATCACCCTTTAGGTGCTAATCTATTTCTTCACGTCTTCCAAGATGAGATCCCAGATTTTTTTCCTCAAAGTCCCACTTGATAACATTGCCATTGTATTGATATAGAACACATCAATAGAAAGGAATCTCATGGGGACAACATACAGCATTGATTATTGGGCCATGCAGAGTATCTGATTTGAGTGCAGTAGGATCTGGAGCGCACCTGGGCTTTCAAGTAGCATCTGCTCCTGAAAACACTTTAAAGCAAAAAATGCTTTCCTGGGCTTGCATGGGAGCTGTCTGTAGCTGATTTGTAATTGCAGAAAAAGTTGTTTTTAATGTAAGGCATTCCCAATAGATACTACACATCCTGTCCTATGCATCTAGATAGCTGTGTACAGCCCAAGTTGGGCCAGTATTTTTTTCCTTTACTCCAGATTAAATCCAGGAAGCTTTGACCCCAGGCCATCTGAAAAAGGCTAAACTGATGTTCTTCTTCTCACGCTATCCCACATCTTCCCTGTTGAAAGCTTATTTTCTAGATATACAGGTAGGCTTAACTTCATGTATTTCATTGCTAATATATAACAGTTTCTCCAAAATCCCCCTTAGTAGAGCATGGATGCTTGTGGAAAGGTAAGCAAAGGTAATGCAAAATTAAGTACCAATCATATGTCCAGGTATGTGCAAAATACTTGCAGATTGACACTGTACACATAACTTTTGCTTAATGACCACTTGTTCAGAAACTATTTGAACCTATATCAGCACCAACAAAGTGGTACCTATGACCTCCTTGAAGTTCTGAATCCTCATGTGATTGCAATTGGCTCATGATTATGACATTGTAGCATCTTGTGGTCATGTGATCACTGCAACTATCTCAGTTTCCTACAAGCAAAGTCAAAGGGGAAGCCAGCAGAAAGTTTCAAGTGATGACAATCCAGTGTGATTTGCTTATGACAGCAAGCCAAAGTACTGGCATTTCTGTCAATAAGTACACAATCGTGTGACATCACACTTTATTACTTTTTCTTAGTAATGGAAATTCCAGTCCCAATTACTTCATTATTCAAGGACTATCTATAGGGAATGTTTTTGGAGGAAACACATACACGGATATAATACAACATAGTGCCCAGAGAAACAGAAGTTAGCATATAATGCCATGTTAACTGCTCTTTTTAACAGTTTACTCGCTGTATCACCTCCCAGCTCATCAAGTGGTTTAGCAACTTCCGTGAATTTTATTACATCCAGATGGAAAAATTTGCAAGACAAGCTCTCTTGGAAGAAATTATAGAACTCAGTGATCTTACTGTTACCAGGGACTCTGAGCTCTTCCGGATCCTTAATGTCCATTACAACAAAGGGAATGATTTTGAGGTGAGACTATATTTGAATAGCATAGAAAAAACATGGTCCACAATCTCTTCAAATCAGAATATCACAGAGATCACTTTAGGTTACAATTATTATTTATGTGAAACTAATTGAGGAAGCTGTATCATAGCCCTGCATCTCAAAAATTATAATACTGGATACATTCTGTTCCTACTATTTAGAAAATTAAAGTGTCTATTCCAAATACATTCAATGAAGTAACAATAGTAGCTGCTTAAGTTATTCACATATATACAGTCTTCTCTGTGATTGTTCTGCTACTGTCAAATGCACAGCCCCAATGCATACTGGATTCCTTTGTCACATTTTGTTGAGGAGGAGCTTAACACTGTTTTTATTATTCTGAGGATGGACTTTTATATTGATGTTTTTAGAGTGTGAACCATATAAAGTTTTTTAGAAAACAGGTACAGAACAGTACATACTAGAATAATTAAATAAGATACTCTGAATGGATGAGTCCCTGCTTGGCAGGATCCTATTTTGATATTAAACCACAAATGGTAGAAATAGAAGGTTTTAGAATCAAGAATTGACAACTTATCAATTATGGTATAAAATTAACGGTACCTTGACGAACATAGGTAGTTTCTAGTAAACACCGTAGTGCAATAGTTTTGCTAAAATGAAGCTGATCATTGACCATACAGATGTCAAATTAAACTTTTCCTAAACTTTTCATTCTATCTTTACAGGTTCCTGATGGTTTTTTGGATGTTGCTAGTTTGACCCTTCAGGAGTTCTTTAGTGCTGTCAGAGCAGGGCGGGATTTGGATCCTTCTTGGAAAAAACCAATTTACAAAATAATTTCCAAGCTCGACAGTGAGATCCCAGATATATTTAAAACCTCTAACTGCCCTAAGGAATTCACCCAAGATTAATGTACAATGATCATGGCATGTGACAAATGATTCTACATTTACTGTTGTGTAAATTTTGACTGTATACTAACACAACAGTTGAAATCTGAATCAATAGAGAAAGCATGATCAGTAAGCTAATATTCTATAAATATATATAAGGGACATTTTGGGACTATCTACAGAAATGTTTTCTGGTGTATCCCTCAGTTGTATGTTGTATTTATTAATCAAACTATATAAGCAAGCATACAGCTGTCCATCTATCAAAAGGAACACTTGCAGCAACATAATACTATACATTAAAAAAACCACGAGGGTCCAATAAAACTTGCAATCATTTAGCCAACATCTCCATTTACTCCACCACTGGATCCATCCTGGATTCAGTACCTGGGAGAAAATCGAAGTTTTCACTATTTTTCTGAAGGCCAATTGGGTTGGGGCCATCTGTATCTCTGGGGAAAGGCATTTCATAAATCAGGAGCCATGTAGAGAAGACAAGCCTCACTGAAGCTGTACTAGGCAACACCATTTCATCAAAGATTGTTTTCTGCAATCCTTCTTAATCTCCTTTGAAAGAAAATGTGGAGCCAAACTGCAGTGTGATCAATCAAGAGTATGATCCAATAAATAATACAAATTTCCTTTTGAATTAAATCTATTGAATTAAATCTTTATAAGGTAATACATCTGTACAAATATCTAATACATCCATTTAAATGTTATTTGTTTCCTCAGAATATGCACCCTTAAAACACTGTTGTTATAAATCTAAATGGAATTTAGGCATGCTCTACTTTTCTTCAATGGTCCTAACAGAATTTATAGAACATAAATTCAGCATAATGAGCTACCCTTTAGAAAACCAAAGGGTAGCTCATTATGCTAAGAGTTCTATAAATTGTTTTTAAAAGGAGGGACAATATATTTATTATTAAATAAGCATCTATATTAAAATTTATACCTTATGCCACTCTTTCAAGAAACGTAGTATTCACATTATATTGATTTCTGTCATTTTCATGTCTTCATATAATATATGCTCATGCAGGCAGGGTTAAGTTCTACCAGGGTTAAAATATTTCCCTGCTAAATCTGACAAAGCTCAAGCCTGAAGTTATGCCAAATCTATTAAGCTACTAAGGAGAGAAATCAAATGACTGGCAGGACTGGGAAAAGCAGCATTAAATGCAGGAAATTTATATGTAATAGGGACAGCTGATTTTATGCTTAAATACTTACTGATTCAAGATAAATTTACCTCAACTGTGGGAAAATACCATTTGGTTTTATAGTCTCCTTTGTCTGCATCTCATTCTCTGGTTCATGTCTTAACTAGAAGAATGGTAAGAGTATGTCATCTGCTAGACCTAGAGATTAGTAATCTTTGCCTAATGACTAATTAGGATCACAGTAACCAGGCCCTATGCCAATTACCCTATTTCACAAAAGCATAACAACGCAGGAAGCTGGTTTATATCAGGTCAAACTATCTGCCCATCAAGTGCTATATTATTTAATTGAACAAGTTTTCTGCAGCATCAGTTGTTACCTAACAAAAGTGTCACTTGATACTCTTCCTTTAAATTTAAGGAATCTGAAATTTGTGCCTTTTGTTTCTCCTGGTTCAAATTCTCATCCTGACAACTGGCTGACAGTAATGTCCCTCATGTTTTCTTAATTAAACATTCTTCATAGGATTATGAGAATAACTATATTTTGAGTTCCTTGGGAAAATGAATGAAAAATGTAGTAAATCAGTAATTTTTCTCACTGGACCTTTGCCTAGTTGAATTTTCTTATAAATTAGCCCAATCAAAAACATGTAATAGGCCAGCATTTTTATGTTGTAAATTCAATATACATTCCATTGTGAAACAAGGACAGATTACAATGGCCCTAGAAATACTGCGTGTGCAAGTTATTTCTAACAGTAAATAACGGGGCATAATAAGATTTATGTAGACCGCAATGTGGTCATTTCACACCTCAGTCAATCCAAACCAAGGATCAGATTATAAACAAGATTACAAGAGGTAACACTGTGCCTCCCACTGGCTGCCATTGGAAATCAGCAAGCAGCAACCAGCTGTATCGTTTTAGTTTTTAGCACAATCCTAATTTATCAGAGAAACCGCGAAAAATCAAGGGAGAGCAACGTCCCCACCACAGCCTCCTCAGAAAGCCGAGTGAGCGAGGCACCGCTCAGCCCCCACTGTCCGCGCGGCGAAGGGCCGAGAAAGAGGAGGAGCTCCGCGGGCCGTATGCAGATGAAGCGCCGGCGCCGGGCATTGTGGGGAAGGGGCAAGCACGGCGCACGGAGGATCGCGAGCCTATGTGCCGCCCACGGCCTCCCGTCGCGGTGTTCTCAGAAAGTTACCGTGTGCGAAAAGCATGATCGGGGGCAACTAAGCGGCGTACTATGGGCCACCGTGACCTGAAATGAGTGGAGCGATCGTGGGAATGCGTCCCGGCGCAAAGCAACTCATACTTACCTGGCAGGGGAGATACCTTGATCACGAAGGAGGTTTTCCCAGGGTGAGGCTCATCCATTCCACTCCGGGTGTGCTGACCCCT
>JAEANM010022102.1:0-11683 GCA_017656035.1 Myanophis thanlyinensis
AAATTTAAATAATTCAGTTAAGAACAAATTTAAGACCCCGTTAAGTGTTAGGCCAGACCGGCTTGCTGAAATAAATGAGTTTTTAATGCATGCCAGAAGGCCTGCAGGTCCGCAATGGTCCAAATCTCCAGGGGCAATTCGTTCCATAGGGAGGGTGCAGCCACAGAGAAGGCTCGTATCCTCAGGGCTCTCAGACGACATCGTCCCGACAATGGAACCCCGAGGAGGCCTGCCCTATGGGAACGCACCGGTCGGCTGGAGGCTGACGGTGGCAACAGGCGGTCCTGTAAGTACCCGGGTCCTAAGCCAAGGAGCGCTTTAAAGGTAAGCACCAGCATCTTGAATCGCACCCGAAAGGCCACAGGAAGCCAGTGCAGCTCACGCAGGAGAGGTGTAACATGGGAGCTCTGAGGAGCTCCCATGATTACCCGCACGGCAGCATTCTGCACCAACTGCAGCCTCTGGATATTCTCAAATTTACATGGGAAAAGACCCGAACAGACCTAGACCTACATATACATATACTGTACATACACATACATATATATAAAGAAGGCAACGTATACAACACAATCATGTATTACTTTGGGAACTTCAATTTTATCAGATGGGAAAAGGTGCTTGTTTGCCTTCTGAGCTGTATCTGTATATTTTTGATTGACATTTACTGAGATACAATGACAGATCTGTTGACTTCCAAGGAAAAGGTGAATTTTTCTGATTTTGTCTGTTGTGTCTTAAGTATTAATTATTGAGCCTTTGTGTAGAACATTTTGTGTTTGGATTACTGCAATGCACTCTACATGGAGCTAACCTTGAAGAGTAATCAGAAACTACAATTAGCACAGAATGCAGGAATCCAATAGTTTTAGGGATTCCAGTTCCATTTCTGGTGTTGGTTATCACCTTTAAAGCCCTTTGTGGCATGGGTCCCAAGCTACCTAAGGAATTGTCTCACCCCAATGGCACACCCCAATCATTCTGGCAGAAGGGGCATGCTGCGAACCCTGTTGGATGAGGAATATCAGCTGGCAGAGTCCAGGAGAAGAAGAACCTTTTCTGCCCTGGCTCCTGCCCGTTGGAACATTATGCCCCTCCAGATGAGATCCAACCCCACACACCTAGCCTTCCCAAAGGACCTGAAAACCTGGTTCTACCAAATGCCTTGGCACCTCAATGGGGATGTCCCACTCTGCAGGTGGTAAGTAGATTAGGAGAAGATCCAAGCTCCACCTCTTTTGCTAACTGATCTTTTTTTTTCAATTGTAATGTTTTAATGTTTTATTTTTAATGCTCTATTTGTTTTATATTGTGCATTTATCGTGCTGCCCAGAATTGCTTGATAGTGAGGTGGGTGGCATATAAATATAAGAAAAATAATAATTATAGTAATAGGTTCCTTGGGTGTAATCCTAAAGAACCAGAGCATCACCTGAATATGGTCAGCTTTGACAAAATCACCATCAATCAATTGCACAACACAGCTTTACATGGAACAGGTTACAACCTCCAACAATACCTTTAACGCCATCAAACAAGAATGTTTGCCTGTCTCAGGTCCTTGGCAGAGGTGAAATTCAGCAGCTTCTTTATTGCCCTGCTTACAGAAACTGCCCACCCAGTCACATGACCTCCCCAGCCACGCCCACCAAGTCACACCCACAGAACCAGTAGTAAAAAAAATTGAATTCCACCACTGGTCCTTGAGAAGGACTCAATAGTTGGATAAAAATTACAAGTATAGTCTAAACATCTGGCTGACTGTGCAACATATAATATTAATGTACTGTGAATAAAATACAGTTTTGATTCAAACTCACAATATTCTAGAAGGCAGGAAAGGAAGATTGGGGAAAAAATAGCAAGATTTTTTTCCCCACCTTTCTCCAGTATAGATCAAAAGACATGTTTTTCTCTTGTTAAAAGAAAATTCTATCCCAGCTAATTGAAATACAATATATCTCATTATTATAGTCTCTCGACTAAACATAATTATCCAGGTTCCCAGCTTCTACGTGGACCTGAATATAAATTAGAGTGGTTGTAATTGTATACTTCTCTTTCTTCCTCATTTGCTATTCTAAATATTTTGAAAAATTCATGCAATTTGTAAATTCTTCTCAACTAACAAACCATAGTAAATTGATATCCATTCCTACTGGCAAAAGCTGACAGTCAGGGAGTTATCTCTATCTGCCATTTAAAAGATATACAACCAATTAGGAAAACCTTATTAGACAATTCTAATTCGCCATCAAAATGTCCAGGAGTTTGAACCCAAATTTTTAAGAATTAAGCACTCAAAAATTTAGATAGTCACTGTCAGTTTGGGTTTCACCCCCAATTTTTTAAAGCTCCAGTTCTTTTCCATCTCATTTATGAACAAATTAGTGTTGCTGGAAGCTCACCAAAGAAACCAAACTTCTTTTGTTAGAGAGATCTAAATCTCTGGTTCCTGCATCTGCCATTTTGCATAGCCATCTCCTTTCTTAAGGGTTCAGCTAATGCAAGAGAAGCAACCTGGTACCCTCCAAAGGTTTTAGAGTTCAATTCCCATCAGCTTCACCCAGTATACAGACAATAGTAAAGGACTATTAGAGATGCCCTCAAAAGCATTTGCAGTCTATCAGTTCGCCTTCCCTTCGTCTACTAATTCTCTTGTCCAGTTATTTAATATCTAGAGGGTTTGTCGTATTCTAGCACTTACACCATCAAACTGCTTTCCTTACTGGGTGGCCAGGTGTCTTATTTACAAAAGAGAGTCTTGTTTTAAGTTTAAGTTTAAGAGTCTCTGGAGATTCTCAGTCATCCAGGTCATGGTTGCTTTTTCAAGAAGCAACTGGACTTGCTGGTTTTTAGTTTTGATTTAAGTGTTGTCTGTTTCACGTTTGATCAACATTTCCTTGGTGATTATTTGATCAGGCCCACAATTCGCATAGTCAGTTTCCCTCCAGTATGGTAGTATTGTGTTTTTATTTAAACTACAGGCACAGTATTTTGAAATTGGCCATGTAAATTAGAATGTGTAACTGTTATATAAATCTGTTTATTTTATTGGAATTTGCTTTATATGTTAGAATTGTGTGAAAGTTTTGAGTTAGTTCCAAAATGGTTCTTCAGAGAACATGGGGGCACCGATCCACCTTCTGCAGCTCTTTGAAGTAACTCCACAAAGCTGAGGTATGGGGAAAGGTGTCCGCTTTAAAGCCTGTTGGAAGCAGGTGATACAAATACAGGTGGGTCCTCAACTAGCAACTGGTCACTTAGAGACTGTTCAAAGTTATGACTGACCAGACCTGGATATGATATTCCAATGGTCAGGCTCTCTCCAAAGTCAAGTGACTGAACTTGAGGCACTCAGCAACATGGCTGCTTTTATTGCTGTTTGCAGCGTCCCACAGTCAGTTTTATGACAGTTTCACTGAAAACCAGCATTTACTTCTAATTTTTGGCAAAGCCCTGCCCATAGTGAACCATCGGTTCACTTAAAAACCATAGTATTTGCTTAAGGACTGTGGGTTTGCTTAATAACCATAGTGTTTAGTTGGTAACGACATGGCCCATTTTATGACCATCGTGGTATACAACTGAGGACTACCTGTAGCAACTTTCTGAAATCAAACTCAACGCACTGTAAAAATCCAAAGTCCTATTCCATTTCTTCATACAATATTATTCCATTTAACTTTTATCATTCCAGTTTATACTGCAATAGGGTGAAAAGAAAAAGGCTAGCCTAACAATTCTAGAGTCTTCCATAGGGACTCTTGATGGTGAAATGCTTGTTAACACTGGAGAAAGAAAGATAAACTCTTCAAACTATTTTATAATCAATGGCGAATGATTGCCTTTCAATTTTGTATTGGCACTTTATTTGTGACTATGAAAGTACAATATGTAAGTCCATTCACATTGCCTGTTGCCTTCTAATAAATTTGTGTATAACTGAATAGAACATGAACGTTTATAAAAGCCAACAAAGCTTGCAAAATAAAATTAATATGTAAAATAACTTCTATCTGAAAGGAAGATGCTATTGCTCATGTTCACATGATGTGAATTTGTATACGTTAGACCTAGACAATGCATGTTTACATAAATATTTATTATACATTAAGTTATTTCTGATGTATTGCTTGTGGGCATCCTATTAACCATCAAGCATAAAAAATAGAGTCTATGCTACATTCATACATCACAATAAAGAATCAACACAATACTTGTATGTAGGCTGCCGTGGATTTTTCTAGGAACAAAAAGACTGAATTTGTTTCTGTGGAATTTATGTTGAGATACTCTTACTGTATATCTCTATGAAGAATCGTTTTTTGGATTTGGGTATGCCTATTATTATTATTTTTTAAAAAGAGTTTTAATAAAAGCTTCATAGACCAATTTTAACCACATCGGGGTCTTACTAAGCACAGGATGAAAGCACCAAAATCCTGAAAGCAGAACTTGAGAGAAGTCCATGTTATAATAAAACACTGACGTAGGACTTTGCATGCACAGAAAACATTTTGCAAAATTATTAGTCTAAGGAATAAAGATAAAACTTTTATGAAAGTTAGTGTAGCCTCTTTTTTTTTTTTTAACAAAGTGGGAATTTTTAAACCTTGAATTTTAATCTGTAAAATATGTACAATATACATCCATTTTCAAATGTAGACTCGCAAAAGTCTGGAGAATTCAAAAGTAGGCCTCACTCAGTGATCTAGTTTTCTTAAGAGCCAATATTGGTTGACAAACAGTAAAGACTGAAGCTGAAGAGTAGAAACCGGCAAGTGCTCAGGCCATAAATAATCCCACAGTAATCCCATTACTGTGGGGCTGCTTAAATGCAGGGTTTGATTTCTTGTTCTGTAGCAGGTAGACCTTCACTGTTGCCTAGGCCTTCTTTCCTATCTACAATAAAGCAGCACAGAGTCGAACCTTGGCATGGAAGCCTCTGCTATTATCTAGTTACTGAATGCAAGGCTGAGTTTCTGGAGGGAGAGAAATTTATTGCCCTGCCTGTGTGAATTCCAAGCAAGCCAAATATATGCCCGTGAATGGCTTGATTTCCCGCCCCCCTCCCCAGATGAATCATTGCATCTTATGCTGCTTCCTATGTTAAAAACATTTGGTTGATTCTCATTTGCATTGCTGTGTGACATTATCTTTTGTGTGACATGCCCATGTTATTTTTCTGGGTTGAAAGATATTTTCATTTCATTGGACTAAAACTATGTGCTGAAACCTTTAGAAATGAGGTTGCGCAGTCTTGGCATGCCAGTGGTGATGGTCTGGTCAGAAGGTTCTTTGAACATAGACCGAGGGATTCTGAATTCACAATGAGCATGGTATGTCTCTGCTATTCATTTCAGCAGACCCAATTTTTCAGGCATCTGTTCAAATCTGGAAAAGAAAAAAAGGCGTGGCCACCCTAGGAATGGTAGAGAGCTGCGATGTTGGGATGAGGTGTCTGAAGCACTTCCTCCAAATCATTAGCAAAATATACACCATCCCAATACACACACATAAGAAGATTGTGATGCACATGACTCAGCAAATCCCAGGCTTTTGGATGAATTACAGCTACACTAATCCAAGCAACATGAATCCATGCAAAATGCTTCATCATTTCATGTAGGTTTTGTTACGCATGAGACCAAATGAGCCACTTTTATAGAAGATTCTTCTTGGTGTTTGGCTTCTACAGCATCTTTTGAAGTTTAATTGGTGAAAAACAGCATTCTGGGTGCCCCATTTTGCAATCTTTGCTTATAAAAAAAAATATTTGGAAGGATGCTGTGTTCCAGGCTTATACGATGTGTGTGGTGTTAAGGAGTGGGTGGGGGAGGAACGAGAAAACCATCAAAACCTTTGAGATGAGATTAGATTCTGTGAAATCCACTGAAAAGTTTTCTCAAAGTCGAATTATCAGCTGTCACTATGGGAAGCCAGAATGGTGCATTTGCCTACAGATTTCAGAAGAACAAACAATTACAGCTCCAGTGCTAGCAATGTTATTGCTGATTCAGAAATGAGCTAGGATTATAAGGAAGCCACTGGCTGTTATCCTCTGTTGCTGTATATTCTGGCATGCACATCTAAGTGCTAGTATTTAGCAAATCCCTGATGCATCAAGTAACAGAAGCTATCTCTGTGATAAAGAGAAAACCCAAGCTTTGGTCAGTGACTGGAATACAGTTGGGGAAGTCAGTCTTTTATTTCCCAGCTGCTTGACCCTTGCAAGGTCAGCTATGATTTCAGCTGTAGGAAAGACATCCAGAGCTCCTCTTATTGCAGGGCAATGTACTAAAAACAAGCTGTCTGGCTTTACTATTCCAAATTTGGCCACTGCTCAATTGGACAGGAGGCTTGATCCCAGTTCAAGTCAAAGGCCTCAATCCTGCAAGGTGCTAATGCCATTTGTTAGCCAGAGTATCAAGCACAAAACTTTCCAAATTATACAGAACAGGGTTGGATGAGGCAATCTGCCTTAGCAGAGAGAAACTGAGGCATAGATGATCAGAAAATTAGATATTGTTATTAAGACTAGAATGGGCACAATTTCACTCCCAGAAACAACATTTCTTCTAACATATCTGACATAACATCCTTCTGATGCATAACAGTTGTCAAAAGAAATTAGTATGAATACCGTCATGTATACATCTAAGTGGCCTTTGAAGAATAATTAAAACCTTCGGATGAAAAAGGTTTTGTACTTAGATATTATTATGCTACAGGAAGCTATAAAGAGAACGTACAAATCATCACAACAGCTAGAAAATTTGAATGGATAACTACTCAAAGAAACTGGTTCAGCTTTACAATGGATGTTATTGCTTTAACGGAAGGTCTATTTATAATTTACACCATGAAACATCAATGCCACAAAGCCGATACTAGAACTTTGTTCAGAATTCTAAGGTCCTGTATATCACAAGATAATAAAACAACACAATTTTGACCCGTCCAAATCAGAAATGTAGTTGAAATATCAACTGATTCCAGATTTTAGGTTGGAGCTCTATATTTGTGGGAAATACTCTCCACTTCCTGAAGAGGCAGATGAAAAGAGATCCCTTCCTATAGAAAGTTAATGTCTCAGATTTTTGCTGAGCATTTAGCATACACTGCCATCATGCTTTCAACCTTCTCTCTGCAACCACAAAGGCTCCAGATATAGAGTTGTGGTTTTTTTTTTTTTTTAAATCTTAGCTTTTCAACCTAACTGCATCATTCATGAGATAATAAGAAAAATGGAAAATTGCACACAATCCATTACAAAAATTACTAAAGATTACAATTACCCATTACAACCACAAGTGCATTCATATAGTTTCCTCTGTAAGACTGTGATTCAGACATCAGTACTACCACCTGCATTCAAATTGTGGGAAGCTGGAATATATGTACACATTTGGAGATTTTCTCCACAAAATAAGCTTTGTAAAATAGCATCTCACAACAAGCACTTTGCATCATCTCATCTTTACAGTGCAATGGTCCTTTTGTAATTATTACATTGGCTCAATATAATTGAACTATAATTATGGCCCATGAAAAACATTCTGTAACTACACAATTAAGAGGAGATTGCCATGCCTGATTTCACTGAACTCTGCTCAACTGTACACATGAACCAGCCTTATAAATTCATACATCAAGCTAATCTAAAACATACATAATTTGTTGAACAAAATTTAGCAATCTAGTTCACACATAACGCTACAGTCAAGCAACACATTATTGGCCTTGTTTCTATAACAGGCTTAAAGCATTGTGGAAACACCAAAAAAAGTCAGGTACCTCAGTCATCTACCACTGCCCACGGGGTTGGATTTCAACTCAGAACAGCATCATGCAATCACCAATTAAGCTAACTTCACCCACTCAGTTATGTTGTGAGAACGCAACACATTGCCTGTGTTACATGTTTAATCTTCTAAGAGAAGCAGAAGTTGAACATATAAGCGTCTTCATGGGTTAACACTAATTAACCACAGTGTCCAAGTCATGCCTATTGCTGCCTGCCCAATAAAGAAGGCTCTGTGACTCTGGACTGAAGAAATGCATGTTAGTACTAGAGGGCAGCAAATGGTATTAAGTTGAGTTTTTTTACCTCTTGACTACCATCTAGTGGTCATCTTCTGCAGCCCAAATAAGGTAGCCTTACTAGTAATGATGTAAAACTTTGCTAAGACTGTCTCACTGAGAGAGATTATAGAATGCAAGTCATTGTCTGGCAATAGTGGGGAGAGATTTCAGTAGGACTGGGTACTGCCAAATCCATTGGTAAGGAGAACCAACTAGACCGATGGCCAGCTGTATTAACCATACAGTCAAAAGAGATCTAAAGCTTAAAATGATATGTGAATGTAGCCAAGTCTGATGGCTCACAATCCAGTACTAACACTTTATTATATATATGCCACCTGTCCTCCCCCCCCCAAAAAAAAAAAACTAACATGGTACAAACAATGATAAAACAGCTACAAACCAATCATATAAAGCAAGGGTACCCACCCTTGGTCTGCAGACCAGCATCGGTCCGCAACATGCCAGAAACCAGGCTCCACAAACAAGTGAAGCTCCAACTATGGGATGCAGGCAGTACACAAAACCTCCAGTCCGTGGAAAAAACCTTCTCCATGGAACTAGTCCCTGGTGCCCAAAAGGTTGGGGGCCACTGATATAGAGGAAAGTAATAAAAAAAACATATGGTAAATTAGAACTGGCATGGCATCTACAATTTCTTATCAGAGAAAAATGATGTTTTGCCACCAAAATTGAACAACACATAGGCCAATTACATCATTTTAGGATGGACAACCAATATCTGCAGTATTAGCCACAAAGAAAACCCTAGTTAGGGTCCCTATCAACTGACCAGTAAGACGTTCCAGGCAGAGTCTTTGCTAGGCTCACTGCTTGAGAATACTTTCAGCTTATGATTTAAGGGCAGGGCAAACAAGACAAATTCCAGATGTTTGGCAAGAAGTCTCACCAGCCCGTTGTCCCCAGCCAGTGGGACTTGTATCTCAAAGCATTTGCAGGGCAACCGGCTATCTTCCTTGGCACGAAGGATTGGTTGAATAGTTTTTAGAAGCCTTTTTAGAAGCCCATGTCATACTATAGGGAAATTTAGTTCAATATTAATATCTATGCATTTGTTCCTTTTTATTTATTGAAGAGCAACCCTTCCTGTCTTTTACAAAGATCAGAAGCAGAACAATGCAGGGCACCTTAACATGCAATAAAATGATTGGCAAACCATATCACTTTTCTCAGTGAAGGTAAGAACTGTGAGGACAAAGCCACATGTGTATGTTATTCACTGTCCTGTCTGGGAAAGGCTGAAGATGAAATATAGCAGGCTTAAAAAACAAAAACCTGCCTCTGAATATTCAGTTTTTCCCACAATGGGATCGTCTGCATGAATTTGTTAGTTGGACTTATCATAGCCCCTTGCGCACCATTCTGGTGAATGCTGAATCTAGAGGGGAAACTTAGAATAGGTTCAGAGGCAACGGTGATGAGAATTAATTTACCTGTTCAGCAGTGTTGCCATGAAACTGAGAGATGCAGCATTTTATTTCTCCATTACGTGCATTTCTAAAGAGGTCAGCTCTTGATCTGGCTAATCCACTGTGACAGTCGTGGATTTTTTTTTTTCAAGCTGACAATACCAAATGAAAACTTCTCTGTGTTTGTAACATTAGGTGGACTGCTTTCCTTGTTTCCTTGGATCTGGAACCTGCCTGGTAATTTTGTTGTGCTCTTGTACACCAAGACATAATACTCTAATTGCAAGTGCCAAGCTAACTAGAGCCATGCAGATTGCTCCGATTTCCATCAAATGATGAGAGTGGCATTTAATAGTTTACCCATAGTTCCTGGATTGATGGATTATCTACAGTAAGTGAGTATCTCCCTAGCCAGAAAGTCTGGCATTATTTATTTACTTGAGCAAAACTCCCAAAAAGAGATGGGCTACTATCAAATACCAACATAGATATTTGACCATCTGTTATGGGAATGGTATCTTTTCTGGTGGCAACAGCAGAAGCCTTTGGAGAGGGTAAGGATACACTGACATAACTATGCAATCGAGTCTGTATAAACTATAAACCCCTGGAGATGAGCCAGTTTCATGATAGGTGGACACAGTGAGATGAGAATTCCTATAACTGCCCATTGTAGTTTTGTTCCATGTTCTGGTGACAGGAAAAGCTTCTTTTCTATACGACTCTTAGGTGTAGCATCTATTTGAATATCATTGACTGTGTTCTCTACAAATCCATGGTCCTATATAGAAGATAAAATGAACTGTATACTCAGTGAAGTACTACACTTGGATGTTGCTCTAATTAGTAACTGACCATATATGCCGATATATGCATGTATTTAACTTTCATCATGACGTTAGCATTAACCTTACCTTGCCAAACATCTGGCGGAAGGACACTAGACCCACCCGATTCAAACACAGAGACAGACTTCCAGCAGATCTACTGACATCAAAAATATCCTCTGGGATTGCACCTGACTTTGATTGCATGCAGGGCTCTTAATCTCAAATATTTTCTGACGAGTTGGCTGACTATTTTGTGGTTCAGAATTTTCTTCAGTTTTGAGATGGTAAAGAAGATGAAAAGAGGGTAGGTAGATCTCTCACAGGTAGACTCTCTGGTGCCTCTTGCTAGCAGCTGATTGATAGTTTGAATCATTCTTCCTTGGTTTGTTTTTTTTCCTCGAAGATCAATAATGGCAGAAAATTGTCCTTAGTTTGTTTTTTGTAGCATCTCAGGGCTTAGGTGAACCTCACAATCTCTGTACCCATCTGTTAAAGAACTGGATTCCCATCTTGAGTGGCGAGTGACAAGGCAGAATTCAATAAGGTTGTGTGGAGAAGCATCCTTGAAGACAATGCACAGTTGATTTCTCCAGAGTTCTGAGTTTGACAGATAATCCCCCACCAGCTGCTTCATACCGGTGTTTTTCAGCTTATCTGTCTGAGGTATTCGGTTGGAGGACACCAGGATCAGCTTTTCCCAGATGCTGCAACACCTTTCCTTTCCTACTGAAATAGGAACTATAAAGTTGAGGGGAGAAGCATTCAGTTGCTCATTGGTAGATCTGCTTCATTTTCTTTCTTTCCCTCTTTTTTTGTAGTTTCCAGAGACTGGAGCCAATATGATGTCACTACTTTCCAAAAGAAGACGCAGCCAAATATTAAAGGAAGTTTCCTCCAGGGTCTTCTTTCAAGAAACAGGAATAAAGTGGGGGGTTGGGTTGGAGGGGTTTCTGGCTCCCCACTAGAAAGACCCTCTCTTTGCCTTGTCACCTTATAAGTCCAGTGACTTATTTGTTCTCTTTCATTCATTTTATTATTTATTTAGTTATTTATCTGTATCCTGTCGTTGTTGTTTTTTACAAGTACCTCAAGCAGCAAACACATACAATATTCCTTCTTTTTCCTATTTTCCCCACAACCATAATCCTGTAAAGTGAGTTGAGCTGAGAGAGTGACTGATCCAAAATCACCCTGCCTGCTTTCATGGGTAAGACGGGACTAGAACTCAGTCTCCTGGTTTCTAGCCTGTAGCCTTAAATACTAGACCAGGGGTGGGCAATTATGGCTCCTTCATGACTCGTGGACTTCAACTCCCAGAATTCCTGAGCCAGCATG
>JAEANM010022103.1:0-11683 GCA_017656035.1 Myanophis thanlyinensis
GCTTACAGAAACTGCCCACCCAGTCACATGACCCTCCAGCCATGCCCACAGAACCAGTAGTAAAAAAAATTGAATTCTACAACTGATCTACACTATTATTTATTACCCATATTCTGATTTCCGATGGTTAGTCAAAGGAGAAACTCCTTTGTAATATTCTTTCAATCCATTTCTGGACACATCCACGTGCTGCAAAGATGCTACTGAATCAGGTAGTGTCTGCTGGCAAAAAATATTGCATGAATAGTTGAACTGCATGGAGGACATTTTTTTCCCAAATGTGTCTATTTCTAGTTAACGTGAGTGATTTGATGTGCAATTACTCTAACTTAGAATTGGGACAGGGAGAGAGATACATTTTTAATTCATTTTATGTACCAGCTAATCTTGAGTCATACTGCAATTAAATTGTTCCTGCTGGGCAGTCAAAACAAAGAAAAAAAATTAGAGAGAGGAAGTTTGCAAGTTTTGGAACAGTAAAGCCAGATCTCTTTCTCTGTCATAGGTTTGTTTGTTAGATTTCTTCCTGAAATTCAAAGCATAGCATTCTTATCTCCCATTTTTCCAACATTTCCTTCTAGGCTATATTGGTCCAATGAACTTCCATGGCTAAGGATGGACTCAAATATGAATCTCCATTAACTGTGATGCCACACTGGTTTCTCTTTCAGTTCAGAGTAGAACATAATTCTGGAAATGTTACGGGCTTTTCCAAATTATGGAGACTTAATTATTTATGCTTATTGACAAATGAAAGTTTTTCCTTTTTTGTGCCCTCTCAACTTATTCCCTGATGTTGCTGGTAAGATGGCCTTCATCCAATCAAAATGGTTCCTAACTCTGCCCCTTCTACTTACTGAAATTGTCAGGGAAGTAAGATTGAACAACTGCAGGATGCTACAAATGCCAGATTAGTCTCCAATAAAAACAGATAACAATTGAGATTTGTTGAATAAAATGGATCAAGAGGCCTACTGGGGTGTTTGTCATAGAGACTTGTGTAAAATAGATGTGGGTGAGACACATTGATTGTACAAGTTGATTGCCTAATGCAAAGTAAATGAATATGACATATTTACATCAGTCAATAAACTTTATTGGGAAAGAATCAGTGGACATCAGATATTGGAGAATCAGTAATACAGACAAATGTACTTCCATGGTTGTGGAAGATGAATTCAAGGTTTTTTTGAGAATTGCAAAAAGTAGGATTTCCAGGATGGTTTTTCTTAAAGAGTCTCTGAGTATAGTAACGTACTACATGAAGTAGGTTCATTGTGTTAATGAATTGATAAAGACAGGAGTAGAAATCAGTACACCTCAAAGGATATTGTGGGCCAAGGAGAGATGTACAAAATGGACTATATTAAAATTGGACTAGTAATATGTTAAAAGTTAGCAAAGTAGCTTTTAACTTGCTAGTAGGTGAGGGGAATATTTTAAATATGTAGTGTGCAGCCCATCAATGCCTTGGCTATCCCTAGTACTTTCCAAAAGTTGCAGTTGAATTGTAATTTTTAATATGACAGAAGGGGGAAATTATTAAATATAGGCAGAATAATCAAATTAATTGTTTTTAATAAATGAAATCACATTTAGATTTTACCTTGGCCACATTTGCTTTTTGAAATATGACTGCCCAGATGCCTTTTAGATTTTGTCTTGGCTCCTGCTTAATACTTTGGGAAATAATGTGAAGATGATGGTTTTGCAATAAAGTTTATGCATAGCACTTCCCCAGTTTACCCCTTTCTCCTATCCCCATAAGTAGGAAGGATGATAGTATGAATCTCTAGGGGGAAAAAAATCTGTATCTACAAGATTGCTTCCAATAGCAAGTATCAATTGTTTTATTTTGAATTTTCAAAGATTGGCTGGAACACTGAAATAAATGCAAATAAGAAATTTGCACTATGGTTTGTAGGATTAGCAGTCCAGAGGACTGCAAGGCTGATTCTATAGTACTGTCTCCCATATCTGCCAGTGATGAAGCACAAGTAGTTGGAAGAGTTTAATATTATTCTCTTATGGAGGTGGGGACTTGCCAAATCAAGGGTGTATCCTTTGAGAAAGATTTATATGTAATGAGATCTTGAATACCTACCTTTCCTATATAAATGTTGACGAGCAGGATGATCTATGACTACACTGACGTTCAGCCTGATCTATGACTACACTGACGTTCAGCCGTTGCTTCATGTCAATGCATGTCAAATGCATGTCAAAGAGTTTGGTAATTTATAGCATTAGAATTAAAAAGATGCATTAAAATGTTATAAATAAAACAAAAAGGTTGACTGTTTCCATTCCAGCAAAAATTCAGGCTGCATAAAATCTGGCTGATGAAGCTGGTTGATGAAATGCTTTCTGGGCACCACCCAGAAGAAAAATAGGTTCCTATCTCTGAATATATTTTACTACAATTTTCCTTTTCCCTTTTTTTTTACAGGGAATAAAATATCTATGTATACCTGCTGCAGATTCACCCTCACAGAATCTGTAAGTATTTAAAGTAGTACTCAACTTCATCACTATTATCTAGATAATAGTCCAATATTGTTTAATGGAAGCAAAAAATATCTGTTAGGATTTCAAATATATCTAACTCCTTGACTTCTTTATTTTTTGGAAACAACAGCTAGTCTTTCTGCTATAAATGTGGATATAGGTGTTTGGGAAAACATCACAAGGAATACAAGTACCTATCTCTATTGTAAAATTTCATTCAGTACATAGTTGTTATAACTATAAAAGAAATCGCCTCCAGATTTCATGGGCGGAAATCTATAGGATCACATTAGTAATGGCAGTACTGAATTGAGTCTACTAGCATCTGGCTTTGGTTAGGAAGAGAGAAAAAAAAAACTCTGCACACACCAACCTATTGGTTTGCAAAAGATCAGTCTGAAAAAGAAAGCTGTGTTCTTGAAGGCTGCATAAAGAAGTACGGTAGTTAAATTTCTCTGAAGTAAACATTTTTAAAAGGACATTTTAAAAGCCAACAACTAATGCATTTACATAATGTAACAAAGGAGGACAGAAAGTTAAAGGCAAACCCTTTTATAAGATGGCTTTTGGATGAATTGATGCTAAAAGCAGCCTATGTGAGAAAACCCTGTATGCTGTGTCTTTCTGTATTAAGGAAAGCTAAGAACAAAAATATCTATGAATCTTTCCTATGTTTATTTACAGAAAAAAAAAATACTTTAAATCTGATACACTGGAAAATTTTTGTATTAATGCAGTTTACTAAACTGGTCCTAACTGGTGTTGGTGTTTTGGTGATTGAAAGGAAGCCACTTTGTACTTTCTGGTTATATGTCTGATTAGCTGAATAAGAAATAGAGACTTCGGATGACCTTTTTGATGGGAATGCTTGTTTTACCCAAAGTAATGACCTAGCAGAACTTGAGGCAGCCCCTCAAATGTTCAATTATCTCCCTTTCTTTTTGAACCTGTGCTAGCCTTTTGCAGGCTGTTTAAATGCCTGAATGACCATGGTACTTGGCTCTTTGGTGTGTACGTTTTTGCTGAGTCACAGATGAGCTGGGCCTAGTCTCAAAAGGCTTTATACTTCATGGCAAATCTGCTCAGACTTGCAACTTAAAGTGGAATGATACAAGCTACCCAAGAATATTTGAGAGGCTGCTGTGCTTTGGGGTAGCCTTCACTGTTTGTGCTTACGAGAGGTGAAGGAGAGGAAAGGGGGGAGGGGAGAGGCACTTCCTGATAATCTGAGTTGTAGAGAAACAAAAGTAGTTTCAAAGGACCTGCCTGTAGACCACGGAAGGAAATGGAACGCTGTCTTTTTGCTCCGAACAGAGTGCTTTCGAGATATATTTTTAGCATATTTACTTCTCTCATAGAACAGCGAGTTCCCAGTTGCAACTGCATCAGTTGACAATTTCAGCTCACTGGATACAAGCAGGACTCATGTTTTTTTTCCAATCTTTTCCCAAGTGGTGGGACAAGATTGGCTGGAATGCAGAAATAAATGCAAATAAGAAATTTTCACTATTTACAATTATTTACAATATTTACAATATTTACAATAAAATATTTACAATAATACACTGCATCAGCTTCTCAAGATAATCCCAATATTGCCATATGAGAGGCATTTTTACTCTTTCCATAGGGGTCAGTGGTTAAATCCAAAACCAGAGTGCTCTTCCCATCTGTATCACCTCTCCTCTTTCCTAGTATCTTCTCCTATTGGTATATTATGATTTATCAAATGTTGTATCTTATGATTTATGATCGTATTGTATGATTTAGGATCTATGACTTATCACTTTGTTGTTTGTATGTACACTAAGAGCTTATGCACCAGAGACAAATTCCTTGTGTGTCCGATCACACTTGGCCACTAAAGAATTCTCCTCTTATACAAGTAATGCAAGGCATGTCATGGCCTTCCCCATTTTTCTGTTCTTCAAATGTATTGGCCAATGATTTCTGGGACTTAATAACCATTGACTGGCAGTATATGTTGGATTTTCCCCTTTACTGTTAATTTTCAAGGGAAGCCAGTATTGTAATATTGCCTTCTGATTTCATCAGACACCCAAAGTAACTCTTATCAGACCTCTTATAAAGCTCAGTCAGTCAGCCAGTCATTCCTAAAAGATACATTAGTTAGCTTTTGGACCAAAGAAGACTTGATATTTAAATTAAACTGTTAATACTCTTCCCCTCTCTCCCCAGCTTTATAAATAGTGTGCTAAATGAATAAAAGAAATAGGAGGGAAGTAATTTAAAACTGAGAGTTTAGATGCATTTAAAATGAAATGTTAAGCTTTGTTAGGCTTCCTCAAGAGAGAATTTCAAACCTGTGCTCTTACAGTGCTCTGACTCTTCATATTGATGAAATTGAGAAACAAGTTATGTAAACTTTATTCTAAGGGATTTTGGAGATTACCTGATCTGCTTCAGGAACTTGACCCAGATTTCCATAAATGACTATTTGGTCTCCAGGGTTGTTTCAGGTGCCGTTCAACCTGACCTGGTATCCCAGATCTGAAAAGAGTATCAGAAAAAGGGAAGTTATTTTTTAAACAAGAGAAGAACAAGAACTGTGTGGGTGGTTTTATTCCTATGTAGTTTCTCCGTTCACCCAGTTCTGTGTCTAGACTCTAGGACAATCGGCAGTAGCCCAATTACAAGAACCCAGTCAGATTGTAGCCAAATCTTTTTGTCATTTAATCTTTGTAGACCCACTTCCCCACCATGGTGGTTTTTATATACAACAAAATATATTTTGTATTTATATACAGCTGTGCTTTCCATTTGTTTTAAGAGACCTTTACAGAAACATTTTGGATCTGAAGCTTCATAGATGCATAGAAGTGGAATGTTTCAGATTCATCTTCTAAATGAAAATCTGTTCAAAATAATTGTACTTTTTTGCAGGATCCTGATTTTGTAGTATACACAAAAGAAATGTTGACCTTGAGACTCCTGGCCTCTTAATCATTTAGTTATAATTTTGCCCACTGTTATGTCATGCAAAAAAATAAACTTTTCATGAAGATTGATGATTATATCAACCATTATCTGCATTTTGTGAGGAAGGTACTCAAGCAAATACATGGGTACACATACCCTTGAATGACATTGAGGATATAAATCCATTTCAGTTTGGCTCTGAGTTTCTTTTAGTTGACTTAGGCCGATAGAAGGATGAAGGAAATGCAGCATTGTTTATTCTCCTGTCAACAGTTTTTAATACCATCATCCACGATATCCTTCTAAAGCAGCTGCTTGGGATGGAGTTGGATTGATGTGCTTTAGTTGTTCCAGTGTCGAAGTCAGCTTTTATTCTTAGCCCTTTTTCCAAAGCAGTGGAATTCAGTTTGGACCACTTATTCACTAAGAAAAAAACACCTTAGTTTGTTTATTTGAAGGCTAAATGAATTGTGACCTTTCTGAAGAACATCCAGATAGAGTAACTGAAGCCTTAACCTTCAGAAGTATTTTAAACAAATAAACGCTAGCTGATTTGTTGTCTTGAAAACAGACAGCTTTGAAATAATTTTTATGACATCAATTTTATTCCTCGGTGAATAGTATTGAAAGATTTCACTCTGATTGTGATGTGTTCCCTTAATGGGTCTTGCTTACAATTTCTCCTCCTGAATTGCTTGATTTAAATTAGCTACCTATTTAAATAAATTATTAGCTTTTTTTTTTTTTGCTCTCCCCAAAGGCAGACATGTGGAAATCCTCTATCCAGGAAAAAAACAGCCACACATTCTGTTTCATGTACGGCATCGTCTTATCATCGTGTGCTCTAGCCTTCATAGAAGCTTGCCTTCTGAACGCAAGGCTGAGAAGTTTCCCACTATTAATGAAAATGTTTATTCCAGACTAAGAGAAGGAGGAAAGAAAATGTCCCCCACCTGTATTTTAAAAAACAGTGAAAACTGTATCTTAGTGGAGCGCTAAGTATGGAGCTGGTTTAATCATCACTCCAATAATCCCTATGTGTCTTTTACGCTAATACTTATATTCGTTTTATTGTAGATGGCAGCTAAGGTAGCTGGCTGTCTAAGGCTACTCAATGAGTTTATAGCTAAATTTAATATTGTAAAGAGTCCAGACTTGGATGAAAAGATCTTTATTGATAGAGATTATTTTGGTGGTGACTGACTGTGACCTGTGTATTGGCTGTTACTTTAATTATGTAATTGAGTTAAAAAATGCCCAAGCTAGTTGATTTTGAATTTAAGGCCAATCTCAAGATACTTGGCTATGTAGAGGTAGATAATTTTTCCTTTTTCAGGATGACATTCCATGTGACTCTGCTGATTGTGAGAGTGGCCAGAGCTAAGTGGAATTCGAGTGAACCCCTTTTTCCCTCTCTCTTCCTTTCTTCTTCCCTGCCCAGCGGTCCTTTAAAAGCTCTGATCTCTTTGTTAAGGATGTGTTAATAATACTTAGAAATTATTAGAGCAGCTTTCTCAAATTTTGGTTGTGATTATATCCTACTGTATAGTGCTTTTTCAGAATTTATTTCAGAATGATTGTAGAGATATTTCTTACCTTACATAATAAGAGAAGCTTTATTCGGTAATCTATGTATAAGACATTTACATTTCATGGGGATCTATTACGTATATTTTCTATTTATATTGCAATTTATGTAACACAGAGACCTACTTCGGCAGTTCTAACTGTCTAAAACACAGACTGAGTACTGGAACATTTAGCTTAAGTGTAGAAAACTGAAGTGTTGGCAACCCAACATTAACAAAATACCATATTTTTTGGTATATAAGATGCACTTCCCTCCCCCCAAAAGTGGATAAAAATGTCTGTGCATTTTATATAGCGAATGTTGCCAAAGCCCCACCCACATGCAGGTCCATTTTTTGGCCTTTTATTGGCCTGTTTTTCAGCCCAAAAATGGCCCCCCAAAAGGCATAAAAACAGGCGAAAAGAGACCGAAAAATGGGCAAAAAAAGACTGAAAACAGGCCAAAAATGCCAAAAAAATGGGCCAAAAAGGCCAAAAAAACAGGCTGAAAATGGGGCGCATGGAGGTGGCAATAGGCTGCAGTGATCCCCGCAGCCTGGAACAGCTGATTGTCGTTATTCCGGGACGCAGATCCAACCACCAATCAGCTGCTTGTGCGAAATCAGACTGCGCTGAAGCTGACCAGGCTGTTGGCTGTTTGCTACAAGGAGGCAAATCGCTGGGAGGCAGAGGCAGGTTTTTTTCCCTTGTTTTCCTTTCCAAAAGCTAGGTGTGTCTTATACTCCGGAGCATCTTATACACAGAAAAATACATCTTGAATAGGGTTCTATCAAACTTACATGCCCAAGAAAATTAGGGAATATGCTCACACATTCATTTCAATATCTTTATTAAGTCCATCCAAGTCAATTCCATTACATTCACCGTTGCATCAAATTTATCCCAAACCGCTCTTAACTTCTTGAATTCTACTGGTAAACTTTCTTCTTTTTTTCCTAGAGCAAGACACTTTGAAGAAAGCATTGCTTTTATGCATGAGTGTCGACTTAGAGGTGAAGGCTGTCTTGTACACTGGTATGTTACTTAACAAGAGCTTTTCTAAATTGTACTCTTTTATTTGTGGATATAATACAGTACAAGTCATCTCCTTTGAAAACGTTGCATTTCTGTTTTGTGACACTACTGGATATGGCAGCATTACGCTCCCTGTAGATAGACTTTTCTACAAAAAAACTACCATTTAGGAAAAAGTAAAACTTGGCAAAGCTCCTCCCAGTGTCAATCTTCCTAGTATGGGATATAACTCCCTCATTCTTCCACCAAAGAACTTGGAGGACGATACTTTTTTAAGGACTGAAGCATGAATCTATATTATGATAAGAATTCTTGGGAGTCTGTGTCAATTAAATTAATAAAGTTGAGATGTTTTGTAGGGTTTCTCTCACTTAAATTTTCCTAACTCAAACATTGATGTTTCAGAGCCTGCTTGTATTCAGTCTGTTGGTGATGTTGACTGACAGCTGCTGCCCACAATTTTAGAGCAGAGTTTTTCCAGCCTTACCTGGAATTGCCAAGGATTAAATATGGGATGTTCTGCATGCAAAGCATGTGCTCTGTCACTGAACTACAGTTTCTTTTCAACATTGGTTCATTCATATCTCATGTAGGTTTGTTTATTATCCTGGAAAGTTTGCCATGCTTCTTTTCTATCCAGCTATGGTCTTCAGTTTACTACATATTTTCACCTTGCATCTCTTTTCACTTGTATTGGCATGGTGATGCAGTCTTGCCGGTGTTTCCAGGAGTGTAACTCTGGTTGTGGCCTATATAATGACTATCACTGATTTTGGCTGGGAGGATGCACTGTCCATTGTCCGAGTGTCGAGATCATATGCCAGTCCAAATACGGGCTTCCAGCAACAGCTTGAAACATTTGAAAAAAATGAAGTGGCCCAGGTAAGTTCTTTGATCCTTGGCATCTCCTGCTTAAGTTAGAAGCCATGAATCAACCCTCGTTGCTATAACAATTATTTTTGTTTCCACTGAAATCGGAATTTTACAAGCTACCGTAGTTGCTAAGCTTGCATACATAACTTATTCTCATGGCTGGATCAGAATGAGCTTTTCTTACTGTAGAATGTTGATTAAGACCCATGTTTCCATTCAGACAAGAGATGGCCATTCCGTGGAGTGGTTTATCTTGTACAGATGCCAATAACCTTTATAGACTGAGGGGGCTGATGCGCCCATATTGTTACTTTGAATACGCTCTGTTGTGCATGACTTTTTAAAGCCAATCTTCAGAATTTTAGTGAAATTGGTATTTATTTTTTGTAGGGTACTATGCTAGCAAATGCCAAGATGTGGATGAAGGATGGAATATAGGCACCATAAAACAGTTGGTGTTTTGGACTCCCCTCTTGCGGGACCCATCAGAGTTGTGTTTGACCTTGTGTGTGTGTGTGTGTGTGTGTGGTGTGTATGGCTGGGGTGAGCATGACCAGATGACATCACTCATGTCAGGGGCATCTGTGGTGGCCTGAGTGCTCTGCCAGTGAAAACAGGCTCCTGGGCCCTGTTTTCAGCCGCAACAGCCTCCTGCAGCCCTCTGCCAGTGAAAACAGAGCTCAGGGGGGCCGTGCGCCTTCTCTAACTGATCCTCATTCCCAACATATCAAGTTTGTTATCCAAGTGTAAAAAAAATGGGATTCAAGCCACTTTTAGCTGTTTCGAAGTCTTGGATCCTCTGGACTGTACCATTAAGTTATAATCTTAATACCACAGAAGGGAAAACAATTTTAAATACTTGGAACTTAGTAATATTAAGTTAATATTTGTAAGCTTGAACAGTTTTAATACTAAATATTTATTTTCAGTACTGCAACTCATTGCACTTTATTGAGAATTAGAGTAAATGGAAATATTACTGACAAGGGACATTAAGGGAATTTCCAATCTGGATATCTCCCTCTTTAATTTTCAACCTTTGCAATAATTTTAGAGTTGATAGTTGATAAAATGCCCTTGCATTTCCCTGCAAATTCATGATCACTTAACCAACCCAGTCCATGTGAGTATATTTTAAAACTGTAGCTTAATTATGACTTTTCTGCTCCTGAACCCCAGATTGCCTTGCCTCCCCCATGTTAGAGACATGCCCAGTGATCCTGACAATTAGAACAATTAATTTCCTGACAGTGAGAACAGATAATCAGTGGAAAAACTTGCCTCCAGAAGTTGTGAATGCTCCAACACTGGAAGTTTTTAAGAAGAGATTGGATAACCTTTTGTCTGAAATGGTATAGTGTTTCCTGCCTGAGCAAGGGGTTGGACTAGAAGACCTCCAAGGTCCCTTCCAACTATGTCATTCTGTTGTGTTGTGTTCTATTTTATCATCATGGTATGTATAATGATGATAATGGGGATCTACTGTTGAGGGACAGAACCTGAAGATTCTGAGTTCTTGCAGTCTTACTTAGCTTCACCCCCCTGCCCTCAACCACTGCTAAATTGTGATTTTCCACTGCGCTAAAAGGAAAAATAGATGGGAGAGTCCACCTACACCTACATTTGATTGTGTAAGCCTGATCTACGAATGAGATGTGGGTGTGATAATCTGCTTGTCAATGGGATCTCGTTTAAGCTGCCGGTGCAAGCACATTACAATGATTTGTTGGGCTTTGGTTGCTTTTTGCACAGTCCTTTCTAGGATCCTGAGGCTGTTTTCCTTTGCTCAGATGTGCTCTTGTCTTACAGTGAAAAGTAGCTTGGACCAAGCTTTCCTTTGAAACGGTATTGAGCCTTTTCAGAAGGAGGATCTTTTTTTATCCGATTCTTTTTTTTTTTCTCCTTCAGAAGACGTCTTTCCCAGTCCCACAAAGGGAGATATTTCCTGTTTGTATTAGCTAAAGAACAAACAGCGTGACTTACATCCTCCTTCGCTAGCAGAAAAAATATCTTGCTGTGGATTAATCTCTTAGAGAAATCCAGGGAAGCGGCTGCCTTCTCTCTTTAATTAGGTGGTCAGGAGGAGCTTTTGTCATCAGCCCAGTCATTCAAATATAACGTGTCCATACAACTAGTCCTCAACTTACAACAGTTCATTTAATGATCGATCAAAGTTACAATGAAAAAGGAAAAAAGTGACTTACATCCGTTTTTTCACACTTACGACCATTGCAGCATTCCCCAGGGTCATGTGATCAACATTTGTACAATTGGCAACAGTCTCACATTTATGACGGTTGCCATGTTCCAGGGTCATATGATCGATCACCTTTTGCAATCTTATGACAAGGAAAGTCAGTGGGGAAGCTGACCGTAACCACCATGTTTTTACTAATTTAATAACTGCAATGATTTGCTTAACAATTATTTTCCCTTGAGGTAGAAAGATTGATCTGCTTTTTAAATAGATGTTAAGCAGCACATTGACTGATGTGACTGGAAGGCATGAACGTTATACAAACCCCTGTTCAGAAGTTATATTGAACTGAGGAGGAACTGTATAGCAGTATAACGTGAGAAGAGCCCCTCCCCTTTTCTTCCCCAAAACTCAGTTGTACCTATAGTGGATGATCCAGAAAATAGTAGCCAAATTCATGAAACTCCATTAAATTCTAAACTGAGGGCGTGGTTATGGTCGTGGTGGTGTGAGGACGCTTTCTCCACTTCCTAGGGCATTTTAAGGAAGATAAACAAGGAT
>JAEANM010022104.1:0-11683 GCA_017656035.1 Myanophis thanlyinensis
GTCTTGTGATATGATAGAACCTAGAAATTTGAAGGATTCTACTGTCGATACTGTGTTGTCTAGTATTGTGAGAGGTGATAGTATGGGAGGGTTTCTCCTAAAATCTACCACCATTTCTACAGTTTTGAGTGTATTCAGTTCCAGATTGTTCCTGTCGCACAACGAGGCTAGTTCAACCTCCCATCTGTATGTGGATTCAAGCTTACTAAATTGATTGGGCTGGTCCTCTTTAGATTTATTGATTTATGTTTTAAATACCTCTTTGAATTTATATTAATACATGGTGACCATGGGAAAGAAACAATAACAGCAAATGATATCAGGAAGTATTTGTTCAACCGATGCAATTTGTATCGTTTGCACAATGATACATGATGCTTACGATACTGTTTTGAATAAAATGTATGTAGTGTTTATTATGTTCCCTTTTTCTTAAAATGAAATCAGCACTCATCAGTTAGGCAAAGTAAGACATCTATTTTAGGGAGACAGAGAAAGCAAGATGGAATGGCTTTGGGGTTTTGGCCTTCAACATTTGGTGGTTTATCATCTTTGACTCTGGATGTATTTGGAAGGTCTCCTGAATTCATGGCTTTTGTTTGATGAGCAGGTGGCTAAGGGTCCTTTGCACAAATTTTTTTTTGTGCACCATATGCATGTTTTTCTGGGCTGGGATGCCTCACAGCCACTCATGCCTTAGTCACCTCTTAGCTATGTTAGTGCAAAGTGCTTTACATGGAGCTGCCTTTGAAGACCACTCAGAAGTTACAACTGGTCCAGAACGCAGTGGCTCACACAATATTGGTTCTGCATAATCTTCGTCCAGATTATAATTTTGTTGCATGAGCTGCATTTTTTTTTAATTCACAGGTTTCATGCTTGTTTAATTTACTCAGTGTTATTCAAGATGGGTGGCCATATAAATTGTTTAAATGAAAAAAAAATACAATACCTTAAGGTATTGTACTAATCTTATATATTTCCCAAGCAAGTTTTCTCTCATCTGACTGGTGTTATAAATTAATAGTGTATTGCTGGAAGTATTCATTGCTTATATAGCAAGCTCTGTCCATATAAGGAAATAAAGTGATTCAGAATTCTTGGCAAGATTGTAAATAAGTTCTCTCTGGGGAATCCAATGGAACAGGCCCAACTGTGTGGAAATTACCATGTTTCAATAACATTAAACAAACATAAGGTAAAACAATGTAATGTAGATGATGGAGAAGTGACCTCCTGTTGAATCCAATCCAATCCAGTCCAATCCAATTTAATCCAGCCCAGCAAACAAACTTCCATGTTCTGCTTCTTCAAGGAGCACAATCCCAGGTTATCATGTTGCAAGTTGTTTCCTTATGGAGACTTTCCATTCTATCACAAAGAAATAATTATGAACAATTTTTTCACCAGATTTATCAGTCCCCCCCAATGTTTAGTTTTAGAACAAAGTATAGACTAGATTTAGGTTAAGTTTGCACATTGTATTAAGTTTGGTCTTTTCATAGCACAAAAAATAAACCACAATTGACTGGCTTTGCATAACACTTTAAGCCATAAACTAAACAAACCCCATTCTTGCTTACTATTATGAGTGAACTGAATCCCAGAGACTTCACTTCTGTTGCACCAAATTACTGCTGACAGATATCCCCTCCATGTATTCATTTTACCTTTCTGTTTTCCCATTAGATAAAGTAAGGATTCCATCAGTTAAATGTTAATTGTCTGTGTCAGAGAGATTTGTTTTTAAAGTTTTAAACAAATGGAAATGAAGAGGTGTTTTTCTCAGGACTTGAGAAATTTTCCAAAACAATATAAAATGACAAAATTGTATTGTCTGGACATCTGCTATACACCTCAGTAGGAAATAATGTAAATTTACTGCCATTTTTGGGATGAAGGGAGGGCAGATTTATTTGGCTCCTATACGTGCTCCCAGTTTTTTTTTTTTTTAGATTTTTAGATTTAGTTTGTTTCTTTTTTAGATCTTTCACTAGTTGATAGCACAAATCTATTACAATCAAGTCCATGAACTTTTCTTTTATTTATATGAGATTGCATTGTCTACAGCAGCTCAATATGGTTTTTTTGTGTTAGCATTCAGGAGTTAGGCAAGTTACCATGTTCAGGGTGAAACGTGAACTCTGTTGCAAAAGGAATTTGCATGGGTACACTGTGGTAGCTAAGATACAGATAGGACAAGAAAGACTGTTCTTGTGTCAGGCAACTTACTTTCATAGCTACCTTTTAATCTTTCTTGGTTCAGCTACTTTTGTATCTAGTCTGCTACAATAATTGCTGAGCAAGAAAAGATTCCCATTTTGCAAAAGATTTATTAAGGGTGAAATAAAAGAAACTTCTCTCTTGGACACAATAACTGAAAGTATACCAGGAAGCTGTCAGTTTGACTTTCTATACTTCACATTTTTTTGGGATTTTTCAAGAAATATATCTTCTGGTTTTGGCAATGACCTTTGGAGAAATGTAGGTGAGCCAATAGGAATACAACCTAAAAAGCTAATAGATAGATTTATGATTCAGAAAGGTGTAATTCCAGATCCAGATAATGTAAGCAAACACTGTTCTTAGCAAACAGAAGCAGGTAAATTGCCGAGTTTTTTTTTTTTTAAAGACTAGAGGCTTTTTCAGAAAGCATCAGTTTTGCAAGAGAAATCTAGTCAAGTTGACTGCTTGTTAATATTGGTTTCTCTTCTAGATTTCCATCTTCCAGTTTGGCCACTGAAATGAACTTACAGTGATTGCTTGGCCAGTAAAGCATGGAACCCCTTAAAACTTCATTGGTATCTGAAGAACAATCTTCAACAGAGATTGATGATCGTCATTATTCATTGCAAGGTAGGCTTTATTTAAATGCCACAAAATATATTTATTCAATTTTTTTATGCAGCAGATGTTATGATCGTAGCCTCATTAGAAGCTTATATCAGATCACAGGATAGACTTGAAATAAATAAAAACAAATAAGATTAATCTAATTTGGTGTCTTGCTTTTGATCGTAATCAGCTGGATTCTACCAGACATATTTTGTCAGCTGAATACTGATGTTGTGCTAAACTGTATTGCTGTTTGTTTGGTTTAAGATCAGAGCGTAGACATTATTTTATTCAAAGCTAAGAGCCACTTGTCTCTGAAGGCATGCCAAGAGCTTCATTCCAAAAACGGTGGGTAAAGTGAGGTTAAATATTAATTTTAATATATCTGGAATAGAAATGAAATGCTAATGTATTAATACGTGTTGAATATTCTCCAGTCATGTATTTTTATTCTTTTGTTACATTAAAAACTACAGTTTGGATTGGTGAGGGATGCACTCAAATCTTTTAGGGGATGAGGCAATTGCAGGCATTTAAAATTCTATAGAAGACAAACCATTACATATAACCGAGCGTAGTTTAATAAATTCTGGGTTATACGAAAGGTGCTTTTTCAAAAAGCAACTGGAGTTTGTGTTTTTCGTGTAGACCAAGAAGCTTTCTGGAGGATCCAAAAAGTTTTTTCTTAGTTCAACTGAAGAAGCTTCCTGGATGAAAAGTGAAATGTCTTCAAGTGAAGAACATTTTTGAAAAAGCACCTTTGGGATAACCATGACCCGGATGACTGAGAATTACCATAAACATTCTGGGTTATACATTTTTATGAATAGATTTCACAAAATTGTAAATGTATGAATTTACATTCATAAGGTTTACATACATGAACCTTCATTTAATAGCATTAGTGTCAATTGTTTCCTCTTGTTTAGAATGTATTGGTTGTTCTATTTCATTAGTTGAAAAATCTAATTTGCCTTTTGAAGAAGGGTGATGTTGAAATGTAGTAAATTGGTGAAACCTAAAACAAGTGAACCAATTCTGGACCATTGGAAGTGGTGTCTCTGATATATCCAAACAGGGTGTCAAAGCTTTGGAGGAGGATCTTTGCATAGGGACAATAAAATGTGTGAAGTGCTCTTTTCAAAGGTTTTGCACAACCATAATATAAATAATTCTGTTTTCATACTCTTGGTCTTGTGAAGATTTGTCAATAAAAATCTCTGACATTCAGAAATCCTCAGCCCAAGTACTTACATGTTTTGTACTTCTTGAATGTATAGAATGGAGGTGCTCACTTAATATGAAAAATTGGAAATTGGGATGTTTGTTTATTTAATTTTATTTCTGAATGACATTACAAGTAAGCATTGTAACCTGCTGAACAATATACATACTAAAGGCAGAATGTCACCTGGGGCTGAAAAAAATTCCTGACCATAAACCTGGGGAACCTTTGCAAACATTGCATAGAATACTATGAATAGATAGTATGAATAGATGAACGGTCTGTTCTATTGTAAATAAATTCTCTCTTAACTTTAAGAATATGACATGCAAGTTGGGTACTCCTTTAATCAAAACACAAATTCCTGCTGCCAAAATCATGGATTTAATAAATGGACAAGATTATACCAGGTCATGACTAACTTCTGTACATGGTGTCTAAACATGGTTTCCTTAAAGATGATTTAGTGAATTAGCTACATTTAATTGGCTTCATAACCAAAAGTATGTGATCAGTGTAAGATAATGATTATATTTGTTATCTGTATTCTGTGACTAACTTTGGTTTACTGAATTTTATCTGTTTCTGAATTGCCAACAGAAACTGGACTTGTACAATACACTGGGTTAAAATGATAAGCAAGATATTTTGAACAGATTGACAGTTAATATGATTTAAATCACTCAACATGACAAATCATTTTTCCCAGTTTAATGTATTATGTGAAGCCATGTCATGGTATGAAAACCACTTGAATTTTATATGACATGAGGCTTATACAGCATATTAAGACAACCAATTGTGCCTTGATTGATGAACTATAGATAACACAATGTGGGAATCCGGTATATATAAATACGCTTATAAAAATGTACTCTTGTGAGCTTGTTTTTTACTAGTTCAAAAGCTAGGAATTTAAAATTTCATGCTACCAGTAGTAATTGCAAAGGAAGGATAGAACACTCTATGAAATCTTTGACAGCTTGCTTTCTCATCTGAATGGAATTCTAGCTGCTCTTGGCTATTAAGCAAGTTACAGGCTTGTATCTACATGCTAACAATGAAGAAAGAGTAACAAGAGCAACTGTTTGTCATCTCGTTTAGTCACCTCTCTGGAATTGTGGTTGGCTGGGAAAGTGGATAAGCAGAAGCCTACTCTAAATGATTTGATAAATCAAAAGCTTTTTTGCTATATATCTTGACATTATCTGTCTTCTTATTGACACACACTTATCATTTGGAAGAAAAGGAAAGCGCAGTTCAAAGAAAAACTTTAGCTCTAGTTATGAATGCATCACCACGTCATTGCAAAAAAATGTGAAAGAGCTGTTTAATTTATCACGTTAGTATTCTGTTGGTAGTGATTTTTCTAGCTGGTGTTCATGAATGGAAATGCATAGGCTTTATGCTTCCCTTGTAAGTCTTTTTATGACAAGTTATAAAAACTTCTGTAAGTCAAACATATTCAAATCCACATATTCATATTATACATACATATTATAAATACTATTAATGTGGTTAGAATGCAATACTACAGGCTGACTCTGCCCACTGCCAGGAGTTTAATCCTGACCGGCTCAAGTTTTACTCAACCTTCTATTCTTCTGAGGTTGGTAAAATGAGGACAATAGGCTGACATTTATAAACTAGCACTGTAGAGTGGTATCTAAGTCTAAGTGCTACTGAAGTTATTTGCTCTGGTACACTGTTAAACCTCTGTTTAATATTTTTCTTTGGAAAGGGAAATCAGTTCAGGTGTGTCTGCCACCACACCTTCCTCCTTAAACAAAAATAAAGTCATAAATGCCAAAGATGAAGAAAGACTGAATAAAGCCCGTGATGACTCATAGCATTTTCCATTTGCTTGAGGCACTATACAACCACCCTGAATTGAGATAAATAATACTTGAAAGACAGATAATGTGATTTCATCTGCTTCTCCTTAGTTTGAAAAAGTGTGTATGTCCTTTCTGGAGACAGAGAGCTAAAATGTGGATGCCAGCAGCCTCACTGATACATGAAAACCCAAGAGGCATCATGGGGAAAGTAAGCCAGGATACACCTAACATAATGGGTATGGATATCCATTTATGCAGTGGGACTAACAAAATGCTTTCTTCCTCCTTGCATCTTCTTAATTCACCTGGACTATATTTGTGTGTGCTTGGGATAATACAGCGAGGAAGAGGAATCTGTTCTGCTAACTGACAACAATGGTTACAATTTGTAGCGTTTGCAGTGTATGAAGGAATAAATTAATGTTTCTGATGTTGTGCCACCTGCACAGTTATTTTATGGATAAGGAACAATTTTATTTCATGCTGCTTCTTGGGTAAGGATTTAGAGTGATCTTTAAATATTGAAAATTATTAAGGCAACAATACTGCTGCAGTACTTAAAAAAATGAATAAAAAAGAAAAAGTATTCATTCATTATAGCATTCCCACAAGGAAGGCCTGGGTGGAAAGGTAAATTTTTAGTAAAGGCATTGTGGGTGGTCCTTTTGTAACAAACTTACTACAGTTTGTTGAGTGGGCATTCAAAGTTACAATGGCACTTAAAAAATGACTTTTATGAAGTATTTCACACTTATGACCATTGCAGCATTCCTGTGGTCACGTAATCAAAATTCAGACACTTAGCGACTGGTTCATATTTATGATGGTTGCAGTGTCCCAGGGTCACGTGATCACCTTTTCAACCTTCTGACCAGCAAAATCAACAGGAAAGTCAGATTCACTTAACAAGTGTGTCATTCACTTACAAACTGCAGTGATTCACTTAACTGTGGGCAAGCAAGGTTGTAAAATGGGGCAAAATTCATTTAACAAATGTCTCATTTAGCAACAGATGTTTTGGGCTCAGTTGTGATCATAAGTCAAGGACTGCCTGTATAGCAACATATTAAGACAACCAATTGTGCCTTGATTGAACTATGGATAACACAATGTGGGAATCCATTATTTATAAATACGCCTACAAAAATGTACTCTTCTGAGTTTGTTTTGCATTAGTTCAAAAGCTAATTTTCAGGGGAAAGAGTATTCCAGACAGCAGGTAACATCCTGGAAAGATTCCCTATCAGTAACCATAAGAGATCATTCCCAATCATAGCAGAGACAATAAGACCTCATAAGCTTATCAATCATCCAGTTCTGCAATGGACAAAACAGTCTGGAAGTTATACTACTACTACTTGTTTGACGCTTTATAAACCCAAAGAAGAGCTTTGAACCTGAGTTGGGAATTAATTGGCTACTAATGAAGTTGCTTGAACACAAGCAGTGACATCTGTATAAATGATCCCCTTCTTAGCAAAGAAATAATTGCATCCTGCATCAATTGCAGCTTCAAAACAAAATATATAATTCTACTGTAATCTCAGTGTATGGTTGTTGGTGTACACCAGCCAAAGCTTCTAATAGGCAGCAGACAGACTAAAGATAAACATTGTTTTTATGATGCAATATTGCTTAACAAGTTCACTGTCCAGTGTTGAATCTGAATGATGCTGTTTATCAGCAGTGCTGCTTACATGGTTGTACTTCAAAGCAAATTCATTTTGCTTAGCATCTTTTAGACCTAGGGACAGAAAGAAAAACTCTTCAGAGATTTGGTGACAAAGGTTGTAAGTACTGATCTTCCCTCCCATCACACCTGTTCTGGCCTCCAGTTCCCATGGATACTAAGCCTGAGTGTGCCAGGAAAGGGAATGAGGTGTGCATCTGGGAGAGAAGGTAGAAGTGGGCGTGAACTCCCATTGAACAAGCCTGTGCAGGATTTACATTCCATGCCTGCTGATCCAATTTGCACACCATCTGCCAAAGCACAATTCCTGTTCTTAACCTATTTAATTCTCATGCATAGGACCGATTCATCAGACAACAACAAATCAGTTGTTAAAGAAGGCACTGCTTAATTGAATGGGCCACTCTCATATCAGAGAAGAAATCATGAAAATATTGAAACATAAGATAATAGAAATAGCAATAGTAATAGCACTTAGACTTATATACCATTTCACAATGCTTTACAGCCCTCTCTAAGCAGTTTACAAAGTCAGCATATTGCCCCCAACAATCTGGCTCCTCATTTTACCAACCTCGGAAGGATGGAAGGCTGAGTCAACCTCGAGTTAGTGAGACTCGAACTGCCAAACTGCGGACAGCCGGCAGTCAGCAGAAATAGCCTGCAGTGCTGCATTCTAACCACTGTGCCACCACAGCTCTTAGAAAGTTGCTGCTCCTTTATTTATAGGGAAAGTGCTGTGTCTTCTAAAATTTGTCAGTTTATCTTGTGGCTTTGTTGCATTACCATGTTCTTGGAAATATCATAAAATATTTCCATTGAGTCAGTTTCTGAAAGATGTTTTGTAAATCTTCATATAATAGATACCGGTAACAGGGTAGAAGTTGGGTCATAGCAGCTTTCCCCAGCCTCATGTTAAACTAAAGATGCCACAATAACATCAGAAATCCTCTTGTCAGGAAAAGTTCTAATTTATGGCAAAAAGTTCCATGTTCAATTCCCAGCATTGGCATTAAAGGATCTCAGGAATAGATGATAGAGTAGTATCTTCAAAGAACCATCTTAATTCAAAGATTACTGTATATATAATCTCTGCAAATCTCATAGTTCATTTTAGCTATAGTGGGCAATATTAGGAAAGATAAACTGATAAAATAACTGAACCTAAATTGCATTAATTTTGAATGAAATATATGCACAGACTGCCCTTTTCGTACATCTGCTTTAACATCTCTATCCGTGACCATTCATTTAGTGTTCTTGGAGTTTCAAATAATTCTTGAGTACTGAGTAATATCCATCCCCTCTTTAAAAGCATCCCATTGATCTCAGGTTACTCAGATATTCAGTGTAGCTTGCTTAATTATTAACACATGCAATCGTCTAGGGTATATGATTCTAGGGCTTTAATTCTTGCAGCAGCAACACTATCTTTTGATTCAGGGATTGGGGAAATTGTGGGATGAGCAGTGAGAAAGATCTGAAAGTGTATGATATGAACAAACATGTATATATGAAATTTATTTTAATTGAGAATTAACCAAAGATTTCTTGTTAATGTGGTTGCGCAGGGAAGTTGGCAACAAATTAAAAATGAGGGCATATAGCAGATATGGTGGACAGGTAAATTAAAATATGAGAAACGGGTTGCCTTGGGGTCCATCAACTGATTCTCCTTACATCATGGGTGTCAAACATCATGTGACATATTGCAACTTTTTTGCCTTTGCAGAGCTGGGGTGGGCATGGCCTGTGCATGATGCTTCCAGTCTGCAGGCTGCCAGTTTGACACCTCTGCCTTACACCTATCCATTTTGTAGTCCCAGATGCATAGACTTTGACATTAATCCTGTTGATTTCAGTGGCATTTGGCAGAATAGAAATCAACTTGTGGTTAGCAGTGTTCTATAGTAGCCTTGTCCAGCTTGGTGCCAGGCAGATGTGTTGAGACCTTACCAGACTAAATTACAGCAGAAGAAAGTTATGAAGTTGACTCATCAAGATGCCTTTTGAACTACAATTTGAACTACAATTTAATATATTTAAATACATTGATAAATTAAAGATGGATGGAAGGAAATATTCATGAAAAATGAAATATACATGATCATATTGGCCATTACCCTGTGGTAAGATGGGTGGCCAATAAAATAAAATGAAAAATAAAAAATAAATACAAACAAACAAACAAACAAACAGATACAGATTAGAATAAAGCCCCCAAAGCAAAATCAAAGAATGGCAGACTTCTGATAATGGATGATTTCTAGCAGTGAAAACGAGAGTGTTAGTATATGATTTACACCAGTGTTTTAAGTATTGTCTAGTCTTGGATTTTCAAGCTTGAGCGCTCTTCAGATGTATGAACTGAGGCCCCCCCGCCCAAAAAAATTCTCTGCTAGCTTGATCTTTGTTGAGAATTCTGTGGATTGACCTCCATGCATCTGGGAGGTCCAAATGGAGAAGGCATTTGGGATGCAATGGGCTATAATCTCTCTAGACATTAACAAAAGTTACTGGAGATTTTGGGACTGTTCATGCAAAAATACTGTAGCTTGCCTTTCTCTGATGTGGATGATCAATAGTTATTTAACTTTGGGGGAAAAGATCACCTTGAATATGTAGTTCTTTTTAAAAGGAAATGCACCGTTTCTAATCCAATATCTTGAGTAAAATGTATTGTAGGACAGTCTGTTACTCTAAGCAAGCATCTGGAGCAAGATAAATCCAAGATAATTTACAGTCTTATTAAAACCCTCTGACACAAAGAGTCCATTCATCATTCCTTCAGATGTGAAAAGTCTGTTTTAATGAACCACACGGTAGAAGAATGAGAACTTTTGAAAAATTATTACATCTTGGAGTTGTCTGGTATGGAAAAAGAATAGCCTCGTGTTGCAAATAAATGAGGGGGAACTCTGGAGGGTGGAAGCAGCAGCTACAGTGGGGACTGAAATACCATTGGGTACCCTAGATAGATAATTACTGCCTGCAGAGTAGTAGTAGCAGGTTATATGGTCTCTTAACTGCCACAGACTTCATTGAATTGTGAACAGTGATTGACTGAGCTGCAAGACTTTATGTACAACTTGTCTATGCTAATGTTTCTCAACGTCACAAACTTTAAGATATATGGACTTCAACTCCCAAACTTCCCCAGGCAGCATGTTTAAAGTTACTGAGGTTGAGAAACACTAATCTAGGCCCAAGGACTGTTAATATCAATTGGATTAGTTTTGAACTAATATACAAAAGATAGCAGTATTGCATTACATGGTGTTCAGAAAGAAATGCCACTGAACTGACTTGCGGCTAAAATGCTTTTATACTATTCTTTTTTTTTTTGCTAATATTAAAAAATAATAATTTCATAGGTGCCTGATAGAAATCATAATGGCATGGTTTCATGATGTCACTGAACAAAATGCGTACAATACCTAATTTAGTTTATTTGCATAATGGGATCATGATATGCCCCATTTCCCTAGATACCCATGCTAATTTCCTTGTCTTTCAAACAATAGGACTCTAACAGTAACCCATAATGAAATATATTTTTACAGTAATAAAATAAAAACAGATTTTAAGGGGGTTTTTTGTTTTCTTTTCTGATATTGTAAACTACTCAATCTCTTCAGATTGGAGTCAGATACATGTATTGTAAAGTCAACTAGTAAATAATACAATATAATTTATTAATAGCAACAGAGATGACAGCATGGAAAGTTGGATCACGATTATATATACCTTAGGCTGGATTTCTATGTTGTGCTAAGCTGTAATGTGGTTTGTTGGTTTTCACTTAGCATGCCATGAAAACTCAAATGCTGTAGTTTGTAAATAATGTTTTTTTGAGTTTATTGTGATCAGCCAATCCATTCATTTGTGGCTTTTAAAAAAAATATGTGCACCCATAGTCTAGCAACATATAGGATGATTGATCCCTGTCTATGTGTTTCGGCTGTTTCTGTTAGGGGTTGTCACAGCAAATCATCTTTTTCCACCCAACTCTATCCTTGGCATCCTCTACTCTCATCCCAATTAACTTCATGTCCTCTTTTAGCACATCCATATATCTCCTCTTTGGCCTTCCTC